>JANZLF010145046.1:0-11274 GCA_026546835.1 Erythroxylum foetidum | reverse complement strand
TGCCGAGATATAATTTAATATCCCGAACCCGTCCTAATTACCAAAATACCCTTTCCTATAGGAGGTGGGATGTTACACTTGTAGAAGACAAAATAATTAGACTTGCTCATGTTCATTCAAAATGGATCAACGACTTGACTGAATTTTCCAAACCAAGCATGAGGACTGTGTTTCAAACCATACATAGATCTTTGAAGGTGGCACACTTTCCTATACTCCCTCTGAGCAACAAACCTAGGTGGTTGCTTCATATAAACTTCTTCCTGTAAGTCTCTATATAAGAACACATTTTTTTTATTTTTGTCTAATTGATGTAAAGGCCAAGCATGAGTAGCTACCATAGAAATAAATATTTCAACCTAGGCACAAAAGAAGAAGGTAGCAGACTAGTTTACATCATAAGTCTGAGCATAGCTTTTAGTAATAAGATTAGCTTTAAGTCTAGCTACTGAGCCATCAAGATTAATATTAATAGGAAATACCCATTTACATTTAATAGCCTTTTTTCTTGCAGTTAAATTCAGTAAATTTTGGGTACCATTTGCATCTAGGGCACTTACCTCTTCTATCAGTGTTGCTCACCAACCAAGATGAGGCAAAGCCTTGTGAACAATTTTATGAAGAGATACATAATCAAGAGAAGCAACAAAGGAACATGAGAGGATGAAAAATGGTCATCTGAAACAAAAGATGAAATAAGGTGAGTACACTGATGTTAACCTTTCTAGAGAGCAATTGGAATGTCAAGATTGATGTCCAAGGGATCTGATGCCGAAGAAAGAATTGGTGTCGAATATATATCAAGAACATCTCAAAGTCTAGTGTAGACATGATGAATAGCTAGAGGTGGTGGTGGTGGTTCAAGATAGTAGGTGTAAAAGTAACATTTGATGACTACTGAGTCATTTGGTATACTAACAAATCACCATTCTCCCTATGACTATTATAAATGGTTGAAGAAGTAGAAAAGTAAGGAAGAATTTCCATAAATGTGACATCAATAGATATGAGGTATTTTTTTAATATTGGAACAATAACATTGATACCCTTTTTAAATGCAAAAGTAACCCAAGAAGACGCATTTTTGCAGAATTAGAATCTAATTTGGTGACTTGAGGATTAACATCACATATAAAACATGAACTCCCAAGTATATGATGTTTATTAGGGAACAAGGGTTTAGTATGAAAGAGAATGAGATAAGGAATCTCACTATAATACACGAATTATGGCATATGATTAATCAAAAAATAGGTTGTAGAGATCACAATGGCCCAAAAATATTTGGGTTCATGTGTATGGAATATAAGTGCTCTAGTTGTTTCAAGGAGATGTTTGTTTTTTCTTTCAACTACACCATTTTGAGATGGTGAATCTACACAAGAAGTTTGGTGAATGAGGCCATTTTTAAGCATGTAATTCTGAAAGGGATTAATAAGATAGTCTTTGGCATTATCACTTTGCCAAATACATTGAGAAATATTAAATTGTGCTTTGATGTTAACACAAAAAAGTGGAAAAATGGGAAAATAGCTCAGAACGAATTTTCATGAAATAAAGCCAAGTTATCCTAGGAAAATCATCAATAAAGGTAATAAAATACTGAAACCAAGTTTTAGATACAATGGGATGTAGAACTCAAAAATCTAAACAAACTAAATCGAGGAAAAAATTGGCTTTTTAATTAACTCAAGAAATAGTATGCAAAAGATGATTTTTGGCAAATTGATATGACTTGCAATCTAAAGACAACACATTTTTAAATTATGGATATAATTTCTTTAACACAAAAAGTGTTAGATGACCTAACCAACAATTTGTTTCAAAAAGGAACAATGGGTATGGGCAACAGTTTCTGGATATCTAGAACATAAAGATCTGCTGATACATATCCATTACCAATAATCTTCTTCATTATAACATCCTACAAAACACAATAATCTAGGAAAATGAGACATATAATTTAAAAATAAAGTAATATTGCTAACAAATATTAAGTTGAAAAAAAATCTTAGTAGGCCTAACACATATGATAGGGAAAGTTAAAAAATAAGGTAAGAATAAGTTAGAGCATATGAGGAAGAACCATCTCTTAAATTGAATTTAGAAGGAGAATTCAAGGTTATAAAGGTAGTAAGAAGATTAGGAGTACTTGTCATATAATTATTAGCACTATAATTAATAACCCACTAGGTGTTAGATGAAGAGAGCAAACACTTATTAGGATTACCTATTTCAATAATGGCAATGATAGAGTTAAATGAGACCTGTGTGGCTTCTTGATATTAACAAAATTAGCAAATTTGTTCACAGAGAGAAAGACTATTTGTTCTAAAGATGTGTTAAACATGTTAGAAGTAACTGCAACACGAGCCAAGTGAGATTTTTTAAAATTTATTTTGTAGTTCTAGACATATGCGTTTGATATCACCTAACTCATGGCAGTGGTTACATTTAACAGTTTTATATCATGATTCCTCTTTTTCTAACCCCCTGTATTGTTTCCTTTATTCTTACTTCGAATAAAGAAAAATTCATTATTTTGACTGATAAGAGCACTTAAAGCCTAAACAAGCGGAGCACCAATGGTAGTATTGTTTGTACACAAAACTCTAGAGAATACCTCATATAAGGAGGAAATTTCTACACTAGAGAGGATCTGTGACTTTTCTGTATCAAATTAAGAATTGAGACCTATGAGAAAACTCATAATTGCTATTTTTTCTCCTGTTGAGTTTGTTATACCTTAATATTAAAACTAAAAGGTAACAGGACATTGATTTCTTCATAAACCTTTTTGAAATTCATAAAATAGAATTAAAGAGACTAATCATTTTATTCAACCCTATAAAATTTCTTACATACCTTATAGGTATGAGAAATAATCTTGTTTCCCAAATACAAAAATTATAGTTGCTCCATTAATTCCTTAATACACTCTTAGTGATTAACCATACTAACCACTTCAGTATCTATTGAATTCCAAATTTGCAAGAATAATCTAACATCATCTGTTAGCCATCTCTTCTTGTATTATCAAAAGGTGGATCATTTGTAAAATGGTCATCTTTGGAAATACTACGAAAACAAATCCTAATTATTTTGCTCCAATCTAGATAATTAGGAACTATTAACTTATGCTTAGTGATTTTAGACGTCACTATAATACATTCGTAACCATAACTTATTTGTTTTCAGGATCCACTGAAAATAAAGTAAATATAACCATACAACAATGTCAAAATTTGACAGGTCAATTTGAAGATTTTAGTATACCACACTAAACAAGACCATATGTTGAGCTCACATACACCAAGGATCTAGCAATTTTTAATAACAGAAAATAAGTTACCTAGGATGACAATATTAGTACAACTTTTGAAAACACAAAGGAACAGTATTTAATATCAAGCTACAATAGCAGTGGCGAAGTAGTGCACAAACCCCCTAGGTAGTCGATGGTGGTAGTGGGTCAAATACGTAAACAAGTCGGAAGGGAGAGGTGACGGGTGGTATAGCTCTGTCACACGTACTTTCATTTCACTCATCAACGTGTGGGACAAACAATTGACCTTCTGATGGCACATATGGATCACTCGCAAGACCTCCAGTGATTGAATTTCAATTAAAGGCCAATTGGTGGCTGGAAAATCCAATGGTGCTAATAGTGAGACTCAAATGTCATCTTAAACGGGTGTCCCAAACACTTAACAGCTACAGAAAGTAGATCACTTAAAATAAAGCTGAAATTCTAAATTTAGATAAAAACTTAAAATTTCAAATATCCAAGTATGGCTATGATACTATGATACTATACACCTCTATTTATATGCATGATATGGTTTTACAGATGGTAAGGAGATAATGTCCATCCCTATAATCAAGCTTCCAAGAATCAAGCTACAATCCTCATAATATAGGTACATCAATTCTTAATATGTAACGGTAACAAGAATAACAAAGTTTCAATCAGAGGTCCCATACATAGCATGCCCATTCACTCAAAAAAATAATGTATTAATAAGGTGGATTTATCTTCCCAAATGATCAAAACTAACAAAGGGAGCTCTAAAGTGGCTATAGAGCAAATATGGCATAAGTTGGAGTGGCCGTGGCAGCGAGTTATAGGGCAATGGACAGATTAAGGTATGCTACGTGGCAACTACGGGCATTGCGTGGCAACAAGGACACCAGTGAGAAGTTGACTAGACGATGAGACAATGAGAGCTAAAAGTTTGAAAGAGGCAACCAAATAAGGAGGTTGGGGACTCGAGTTAAGAAACTCTCTCTTTTTTTTAATTTAGTCTTAAAATTTTACCAAATTTATAAATTTTTTCAGTATTTAACCGATATTTTAAACACTAATCAATATAAATCAGTAGTCCGTATGGTACTAATATTAAAGATGTCATTTTTTGGCCAATTCAGCAGATGCCGATACGTGTAAAATTCTAAAAGAGATTTGTGACAATTTTGATATGGAAGTGTAGTGATTTTTATGGGACAGAATGAACACAACAACAAAAAATGCACTTGGTCCTGTAATTCACCTCATTAGACTAAACATATTGGGAGGAGTTGGCATTAAAAGTGCTCATGTCAACAATCAAGGTTTCCTTAAGAAATTAGCATGGAACTTACTTACAGATAATGAATGCCTTTGGAATAGTCCTTTGTAGCAAATATATTATAAAGAATAGCTTGCTAACATGTTCTCCACACACAAAATCTTCACTGCTTTAGAAGAGTAAAAGGACAAGCTAATGGGAAAAGCATTTCCTAATTTTCTCAATAGTATCCCTCATATTCAGTATTCAAGGGTTCCAACCCTTAACATGGGAAAAACGAGATGTTACAGAACTAGATCATTTGGTATCCTAATAGTTTTAATTAAAGTAAATTACTTGTTAATCTAGAAATCACATATAATATGTAAAATACACAAGAAGGAGGTTGAGTAATCTTTTCAAAGATATTAATCTTTGGGGATTTGTTGGGTTTTTTACAAGATTCAGATGATCACAAAAAAACTTTACTAAAGTTGATAAGTAACGCAATTGCAAATAATATTATCTACTTTTCTAACAACAAGAAAATTAAAAGATAAAGTTTAGAGAATAGACGTCGTGATTTTATACTGGTTTATTCTAAACCTTGAGCTACGTCCAGTCCTCAGAGTTTGTCTGAGATTTCACTATACTTTTCAACTTTACAAGTATTCTTCCTACACTTGCAAAGCCTCTTCAAGTCTCTCTAACAAAGCATTCTTTATCTGCTTTCTTAGCCTCTCTAGGCTCTAACCTTTCTTTCTCTCTCTAGGAAAGATATTTTTTAGTTTCACATTACAAATGTATTTTCTCTCTTCTTTTGCACTTTGAATACGGAATTTCTCTAAGTATTGACAATAAAATTTTCTCTTTTGTAAAAACATTATTTAGTCTTTGACTAGAACTAGTATTTATAGCCTAAGTCTTCAACTGTCTTCTTGATAAACTGATTCTTGATAAACTAATTTTTGAATCTTCTAGAAACTGTTATTAGTTGAGTCTTGTAACGAACACCAACTAACTAACTGACTAACATTCTAGAATATCTTCCTTTTGTATCATCTGGTGTAATACTTCTTCTGTTATCATGTTTCGTCTATTATTGCACTTCGTCTAGTATCGAGCTTCGTCTGATGTTGCGCTTTGTTTGGTGTTACGCTTCTTCTCTATTGTTGCCCTTCATCTGGTGTTGACGTGTCATCTGTTGTTGATATATCGTCTGTTGTTGACCACACATCTTTTGGGTTTGACTAAGTGTTATTTACATCTTTCTGCACATTTAACAAATTTATCAAAATAGTTCATACATTTGTAAGATTATTATTATTTGATTTTCATCAAAATTAATAAAAGTGAAGTCTTCTTGACTTAACAATCTACCCTTTTTGATGATAACAAATAATCATAACTTTAGAAGATAAAATGATATTTAGACGAATAGTATTCAAACGAATAATAATCAAAGCAAAAACATAAGAAATGTATACAAGATATATACAATGCTTTCAATATTCTCTTCTCCCCCTATTTGTTATTAATCAAAAACATAGATCATCATAGATGCTTCAGAATTTCAGAAAACATATGTTGCATGTCAATGCAAATCGCTTTGAGGTCTTGGTCGATAGTAATCCATAAAAGTTTTACTTCTTCATGAAGATCACCCACTGAGTCACTCAGTTCATCAATCTTAGTATGAATTTCCTCGATTTCTTTTGCTAAGACTTCCTAAACTTCCTTCTGTTTGTGACTTGCTTCCGTCTAATGGATGAAATGTTTCAAGAAGTCTGAATTAATAGTAGGATCTTGTTGTATTTCACTAAGTGGATGAAGGTTTTTAACAACAAATTGTTCTGTAGGTAAAACGTCTGATTCAATGATTTTGATTGAGGGTAGTCTGAAGGTTTCTTTTCTTTTTGGGAGATCAAGATCATCAAGTCTAGGTAGTTTAGGAATTGGTTGCCCAAAAAGGTGTAACACATTTTTGACTGAAAGTATGAAACCTAAGGTTCTGAAATGCATGATTAAATGCACAAAGGTTTCCAAGTTGAAATTAATACCTTCAACCGTGATACTTCTGTACTATCCTTCTATCACTTTGACAACTACCTTGAAGTTTTCATCTTTGGTAGAAACTCCAAATTGACTTCCTAATGCCTTTGAAATGTGATGTGAAACATAAATACCTCCAGGTTTCATCTATGTTCTTCACAGCTACTTGAATATTTTCTTCTGCAAGATCATCTTCATTCCTTTCAGGGAAACATCTTCTTTGTCCCTTTTTCTTCGTTTCGCACAAGGGTTGAACATCTTGGTTGTATATCCGGCACAATCTTTGTCGATGTTCTGCTCGTAATCAGATATATTGTATACCGATCCTTTGAAATCTTCATTGTATATGGTTCTGCCTTATCATCTCGCAGAATACCATATATTCTTCGTTCTTCATGACTTAGAAGATGTATTGACTGGTCATTAATCAGTATAGGTTTGACTTGTACCTTAATTGTCTTTTTTAAAGGTTATCTGATAATAATTGAACTTTTGCTTCGAACAGGTACTGATTCTTCTATAATATTTATTGTTAAATCCTTTTTGTTGATTGGTTAAGAAGGATTGTAAGGTTCTAACTAGTGTTCAATTGTCTTTTCCTTCTGTTGAACATTAGATGAAGAAACCTTTTTCGTAAGGTCAATAGTCTTGGTGACCTTCTTGACTATTTGAATTTTTCTGATTGAAGTGTCTCCACCTTTCTCTTCAATGACACTTAGTGTGATGATTGTTGAACCCGACTTTCCTCTTTTGTAGAATCATCTTAACTTTTATTGGTATATCAAATGATTTCTTAGTCTTTTCTTCTGTGGATGTTCTTTCTGTTGATTGAGGTTTTGTTTTTCTTTCAAAAGTAACACGTTCACTGCTACTCTGTCTTACTATAAGCTCCCCCTCAGGCCTTGCTTTCGGTGTAGAACCTGTATCAGCTTCATCTTCAAACTTTATTCCTATTATGTGAATAGTAGTGGCATTAATAATGCTCTTCACATCCATCTTTACCCTGTTACCTCTGTTGAGTAAGATTCCAAATTTTCTAAAAGTCCTTGTCAATAGCATACCATAAGGTAAAGTGTTGGGACCCAATTTTGGAATCGGACCCCAACCGAAAAAACAAAAAACGAAGGGACGGATGGCGAAACCAAAGAACATAAGCGAAAGGCGGACAAAACGAAGGAACGGATTCTAAACCCAAAAGTGGGCCAAAACAAATGCAAATAACAAAGCGAAACAAACGAACGAACGAAAACAAAAGCCAAGGAATCCGAAGCGGAAACATATGGCGAAAGTCAAAGAAAACAAATGGCGTAAGAATTGAAGCAAAGCACACAAATGGTTCAATCGAACTGAAACAAATTTCCAACATCTGTGAACGTATACTTTAGAAAAACGTCGCGTTGGAAACCTTAGACTAAACCAATCCGAAACCAGTATAAATTTTTTTTCTTTCTTTTTCATTCTTTATTCAAACAAAGCACTTGGATTTCCCCTTTTGGAAATTCATCCTCAATCAAAATCTCAATTTACTTGATTCTTCATGTTCAAATCATAACCATCAATTTACACAAAATCTTATTATTCCTTTTTCCTTTGCCAATAAAACGATCACATATATCTATATACCCACAATCAAGCCAAAAACAAGAGCACTTCAATATTTAAATTTCAGCAACACAATTCATCGAACCTCCTGTCCGGAATCCCATTATAATCAAACACATACATAACCAAAGCACTTCAATAATTCTCAATCAATAGTCAGAATTATCGGACCTCCTGTTCGGAATCCAAAACACAAGCAATATACAATTTATATACAAAACCATGATTCACTATTCTATTCCATATAAAGATCCATAATTCAATCAATTTCATTCATATATCATAACCATACACAAATTTATATCTCAATCCCATACACAAGTCCATAATTCACTTTCATCATGAAATAAATTCTTACAAAAATATTAATGGCATTTCGTGCCATATACAAATACCGATATCAAAAATCCAAAATTACACAAACTACAATATAAGCAAAATCGAACAAAAGCCTTGATTTTCTTTCATCCGATCTCCTGCTCGATACCTGGAGATGAGGATGAATGAGCTTAAAGCTCGTGGATAACATGTTTATAAATCAAAAATTAAGCAACAATCATTTCCTAAAACTTTTGCCATTTTATAAAAATTCCACAGTAGAAAATTCATCAAAAGCTTATTTCTCAACTTTTCAAATCATTCATAAGCAATTTCCAAAATTTCACAGTTGAAAACCTCAAATTCTCATTTCTCAAAATTCTTAAAATTTTCACTTCATGAATAATACCGAAACATGAATGCAACACAATTATAAACAAAATCAAAGACACATAAACACATCAGAATGGTTTAGGTCGATCTAAAATAGAATATACTGCACATTTCCGCATAGCGGTCCTGTGTAGCCTTGAACAGAACGTACTACACTTTCCCGCATAGTGGTCCAGTGTAGCCGTGAACTTATGGGAGTCTGTAACGGAGCTCCAATGCCACTAGTGGGCAGGTGGGCGAAGCCTATAAAAAGAAGACAAGTGCACTTGACCCAACTTATGGGACCTAACCAAACCCACATAACACATTTCACAATTGAAAATCGGATTGCTCGAAGACACATTTCAAAAATCCAGTTTTCATATCATGCATATTTTCATACAAATGTCATTCACAATTTCAATATCAATTCATATAAAATAATTCAATCACACAAAGAATGCAACATTTTGGCACATAATCAAATTTTTTTAATCATTCAAAACCTAAGAATTCTCAAACCTCAAAATCAAAGAATGTAATACTTTAGTAATTTCCAAATCATTCACACACAATGAATTTAGCAATTGTAGCAATTTCGTAAATCATTTCAAAATCAATGAAATTAATCATTCGAAAACAATAATTTACTAACATTTCTCTTCTTGATTTTTTGAAATCACATAATTGGCTTATAAATCAAAATATAAACATGGTACCTACCTCAATTCCATGCTTAAAACTTGTCCAAAGCTTTAATTTCTCCAAAGCCTCACTTCAATTCCCTAATCCAAGACAAAAATCCCTAATTCATAACTATCAAAAATTCAACATCATATAAAGCATAATCACCAAAATTGAGCTTAGAAAACACAAACCCATACCATATCCAAGCTATCTAAACCAAAATCCTTTCACAATTTAACAAAGCAAAATTCTTCCTCTTACCTTTATTCTTCATCATTTTCGGATTTTCCTAGCTCCATGGGAAGCTCTCATGCTCTTCCACCTTTTCCCTCTTGAATCATCTTAAAAATCACTCTTGAAGCTCACTAAAATTCGAACCCTAAGCCTTCTCTTTCTTCTTCTCCCTTTTCTTTCCATCCGAAACTCACCTCTCTTTTCTCTTATTTTCCTCCTTTCTTTCCTTTAATTTTCGTGCTTCTCCTTGCCTTATACGACAGCCACACTCACTTGTCATTAAAGAGTGTAAAATGACCATTATGCCCTTCCTTATAAGCCTTAAAACTTAACACTTTAACTGATTTTCCAAATTTGCCCCTAAAATTCATTTTAATTCATGCTTACTTTAGGATATTTTTCTAATCATAAAATTGAAGGGATTTGCTAAAACTTCCTTCTAGAGAAATGTTCCTCACTGTCTCAATTTTATAATGCCACTAAAATCATTTAATTTGGATCACTACACCAAAAGTTATACTCCAACATTTTGGACTATGCTTATGCTAAAACAATTTCTAGCGATTTACTTCCATCCAAAAATTGACATTCTTAAAGATTAAATTGAAACTCGAATCCTTCATAAAATTTTTATCCCTATTTCTCTAGTTTAAACCAAATTAAGAATCATCTCATTTGGATGACTAGAGCAAAAGTTATGGCCAAAATACTTTTAGCTCTTACTAATCCAAGACTGAACACTAAACACAACTTCCATTTAGAAATTGAAAATCTTAGGGGCTAAATTGAAATTCAATTCCTTCATATGACTTGTAGCCCCATATCTCTAGTTTATTTTTCAATAAGAATCAATTCAATCGGATCTCCAAAGATCAAGAATTTACCAAAATATTGAACCATGTTCAAAAAAATTTCCAACTCACTTTGATTAAATCAAACTCTTTCAATTTAATCTCAAAAATTCCCAAATTTTCCATAGAAAGATATAGGGATGTCTTAGGAATCCAACGCTTATAAAACCAAATCAATCGGATGTTGGACAGAAAAGTTATAAGCAAAAGATTGAAAAGGGTCGGATTGGAAAAGAGAAGGAAAGGGAATTGCAAAAACGGTGTCGCAGCGGAGGACGGCCCGGCTCGCCTTCGCGAGCTCTCGCCCTAGCGAGGGCGAGTCTGATACTCGCCCTTGCGAGACCTCGCGAGGGCAAGGCCAGTCCCTCGCCTGTTCCCGTTTCATTTTTTTTCAAACAAATACATATATATAACAGAATTTTCCAAAAATCACAATGTTTGACTCAAGAGTCCAAAATTTACAATCTTGGTATCAATAGAAAGCTGAAAGGAAGTTCTACAACTTCCATGAAGAACTCAAAAACTAATTCAGCTTCTAAAGGGGTCAAAATCCCAATCAAACTTTCTGTCCAAAATAAAGTCTCCCTAAACAATAACTCAACTTTGAAAAT
>JANZLF010145037.1:0-11276 GCA_026546835.1 Erythroxylum foetidum | reverse complement strand
CCTCTACCTCCCCCAGACTGAACAAATCTACCTCTTCCTCGAGATCCAGATTGTCTCGATCTAGACTAGAATCGAGACGATCTGTTCTGACGCTTTCTGAAGATTCTGCCAAAATCAGCCTAAGACTCATCCTACCTTTTACCTCTAACCTCCTGTTTGTTTTCCGCCTGACCATCTTTCAACAATTGTTCAATTCTGATCGAGGCTGCTTAGAGTTCTACAAAACTGTTCAAGTTAGAAATGTTTAGTCTTGTTCTGATCTCCATGTTCAATCTATCCTCAAATCGTCTACATTTTTCTTCTTCAGTTGGGATCAATGCAGTTGCATATCCTATTAGCTCATTGAATTTTATCTCATACTCTTCCAATATGAGTCTATCTTGCTTTAAGTCTAAAAATTCTTTCATTTTTTGATCCATGTAAATCTTTTGCATTTAGTTCTCTCGGAACACTCTCAAGAAATCCTCCCAGGTCAAACTACAACGTCTGTTTTACTGCCTGGAATAGTTTTTCACCACTGATATGTAGGACCTTGTAGGAGTGAGATAACATAGTCGAATCTCTCATCTGCCTCATAGTCCATCTGATCGAACACTTTTTTAGTTCGCTCTAGCCACCCTTCTGCCTCAGTCGGGTCTGTACTTTCATAGAAGTCTACAACTCCCTGCTTTCTCAGCTTATTATATCTTCTTTCTCACCTCACGAGAATTCTCGAAGGCATCTGAGCAAACTCAGGCACAGAAGACTCTAAATTGACTCCTACAGACTCCATGTCAGCTGACTCTCCAATGTGATCTCCTATGGAAGGTGACCTATAAAAAAGAAAGTTGTGATCACTATCGGAATATCTCACTAATTATCATATCTCAACTCATATTTATCCCAAAAGATGCCAAACCATGCTCTGATACCAAAAATGCAACATCCCACTACCACAAGGTACATACCCAAACATTCAAACATATTCAAGTACAGATCCTATGATAATGACATGTTAGAGCAAAAACAAATCCAACTTACACATGGCATCATCTAATATAATTGGACCCATTGATTGCATTCATTCACAAATCTTTCATTGTTTCCATCATACACATATGTATAAAACCTCTTATAGGTTCTAACAAAACTACAAAATAATTGCTACAGCACTTCTAATGTCAGCTGACAAACCTCTGAGTCATTTTTCTATCCAAAAGATTCCTTAACTAGGACTCCTGTCTCGTAATTGAAAAGCCACATTGCAATTTTTGATGAGTTTTACAAACTTAATGAGTGAACCATCATTGATGAATTCACCGGATTACATATACGCATCACATATATCACAGATATTCATTCAGAACATATAAATATTTTTCAGATACTCACACAACATGGCATAACATATGGTCACTCATTACAGCTTTGCAAATCATTCATGAATTTCAATCTTATATGAATGTCATATGCATGAGACTCACATTCATTCTTATTGTTGTGACTAAATGCCTATCACATACTTATATAAATATTAGCCCATAGGGCTCAGTCAAAACAGAATCACGAAGCGTAGCTTTACGTGCAGAACATATATCGCGGAACAAAGCTTTACGTAAAAGCGCTTTATACTGGCAACTCAAGACACAACGCCTTTATCTGAGCATGCATTTTATGAAATTCAACAAATTCTGAATATCTCATATATCATAATCTTATACAAATGCTCAGATAAGATTTCACAGTCATCGGACCTAAGTTCGACATTCAACTTTCGTTGAGAATCAAATGTCGAATTCACATCAAATGAAAACACTCCTAATACATGCCCAACTATTAAACTCCTCGAACCTCAAGTCTGGAATCCAGAAATAACTCACAAAAAGTTCAATAACATTGGAAGTTTAACAAATCAAATCAAATCAAATCAATCCTAGGAAATCATCTAGGTCGACTCACAGTATGCTCTAAGAAGCTATTGCTCAGATGGTCCAGCAATGTCCGACTGGCATCCGTTGTGCTCCTCTAAAACATACACAACACATTCACAAATATTACATTTTTTCACAAATGTACAAATATTCTTTTATGCACATCAATATATAGAAAATACGCACAATGCATGTTCAATGACAATTTCAGGTATCTTATTGTAATTTTCATCATCAAATCAATCAGATATCAAAGCCCTCATTAATATCATTTGGTACTTATAATTTGGACAAAAATAAAACAATGCGAAATCCATTTCATAACTTAATTGACCACTTCAAATTTTCTACCTATATGATTTTGGGTCAACTTTTTATAATTAATCTGATAGGGTAAATGACAAAATTAGACAAAACTTCCTTTTGTATAGTTATTCTACAATATCTTAAGTTTCTAATGACTCCAAGATCATCTAATTTGATTTAGTATTCAATGAGTTATGCACAAAAAACCACAGATTGTGCACATTTGAACTTTTGGCTAGTACATGATCATTCCCTCTAATTGTACAATTCATATCTTTCAACTCATATATCCAAAAATTTCAAACTTTATATCAATTTAAAGATAAGAGAATAAGTTACAATTTTAGTGAAGACACCTCAGTCTAATTCGGCCTATATCAATACAGTTTATGTCCCTGGTTATGCTACAGTCTAAGCTAAGATGCAGTTTCATGCCAAATTTGAAAGTCTTAGAGACAAAATTAAAATTTGATTTCTTCAATAAAATTGTAGAATTATGTCTCTAGTTTAATTTTAATTAATAATAAATACATTTAAAAATCTATAGATCAAGCTATAATTAAAATACCGAAGCATGTTCTTAAAAATACTCCAATTCATAACATTCCAGCACATAGCCTCACTTTGAGTCAATCAATCTTTTTTTAATCAATTCAAATGACTCTAAATTTTTATGGAAAGAAAGAAAAATGTCTTAGGAGTCCATTGGTTCAATTTTCAAATCATTTGGAGGTCAGATAGCAAAGTTATAGCAAAAAGAGTCAAAACTGTTCAGTATTAGAAAGTTTGATTTATTATTATTTTTTGCACTACCACCCTCTACTGTAGAATCATGTTTTTTGCACGTAATTCTCCACATTTTTGCACTCCTCCATCTTGTTCCTCTCTTCTATTTAATTCCTCATCACAAATTTATACCCTTACATGTATCCCTCTTATTCACTTCCATATCAACTCAACTTAGTCCCAAAACAATTCAAATTCAAGTTTATACTCAAAACACCAAAACCAATCATACACTATTTTACCATCTTCAACTCTCTCTCTCTCCACCATCTTCAACTCTCTCTCTACTGTAAATCTTAAAACTTCTCTGCACTACCAAACGTTTCTGCACTATACAAATTTAGATACCCTCTCATTACCTTATACTTTCCATTGTAATGCTTTTCCCACATCACAACATCTCCAGAAATTTTTCCCTCAGCTCTAAACTCAAATAACATCACTTCTAAACATGCATCAAATACATGGCAAATCAACGGAGCAACATGAAAAGTCAATATTTTCTGCCAATTCACCAATCTTTCATCTAACTCATTTCTCAAGTTTATTCACCGAAACTCTACTGCTAAATCCATCTCATGCATGTATTCATCTCTAACACTAACCCATCATCAAAATCATTTTACAAAATTCAGTAAAGCTCAAGACATAAATTACGTGAGTTTGTGACCAAATTTCAGCAGTGAAACTAACAAACAAGATTTCGGTGCTGAGTGAAACGAGGGAGAACTTGGTGATGAATATTTTTGGTGAAGACCAAAGCCATTCCGAAGATGTTCTAACCTTTTTTTTGTGTATTCTTATGCTAGTGGCATATGGCTCCATGCATGTGAGCCATTTGTCACTCATATAAGACTGTCACATGTCACACTATAATTGGTCCAAAATATTCCAAATTTTTTGAAGATTTCTAAAATTCACCAAAAATTTTGAAATAATAACTATTATCATCAAATAAATTTTCAATTCAAATAATTCACCAAAAATTTTAAAATACCCAAAATGTACAAAAATTGCCAAATCACATTTAATACAATCCAATTTAATCCATAATTTTCATTTATAAACTAATTTACCCAGAACGCCAATGAATGCATGTACAATCATATGAATGTGTAAAATAAATGTGTATGTCACAATTAACTTATGCATGACGTGTTTTTTTTCCTAATTTCACATAAATTTCTCATAAGTTACTATTCTAGCCTTAACATGGGTAACGGAATGTTACACAGCGTCTTTCTATAGTTTTCTCAAAACATAATCTCTCTTAATGGATCAGATAATCCTTATGCTTTTGAATGATATGAGCAATTGCAAGAGACCTTAACCTTTATATATAACTTCTATATCATGCTTCCCATCACAGGCTCGATATAGGTTTGGTCTATATTGATTAGGATCTATTTTTTACTTGGACTTTGACTGATTGAGTTAAATCATTTGTTGGGCCACTTTATTATCTTTATCCTGATTAAATTACGTAACTCAACTGATAAGTTATTCAAAAATCAAAAAATGCAATTAAATGTTGTCCAACTTTATGGGAAAAGTCAAAAATATCCAACATTCTTATCCCACAATGTTTAATCAATCTTACAATTTGCAGAATTTTTAAAAATGTTTTGTAGACCATTATCTTAACACATATAGTGGCTAATAAGTTCTCAAGATGTTATAGTTTTCAGTTACATCATAATACGATTTAACCATCTTACTGTTTCTAGAATATATAATGATCTTATCAGTAGTTTTATCCATTAGGTATAACTTTGAAATATGGATTGTGCCAATATCTAAGTCCTTGTTAAGATGTAAATGATGAAAATTCCAATTAAATAGCATTGAATTGGGATTTTTTGTTTCAAAACATAAGCTAATAAAGCGAAAATGTTGAATTAAAAAGGAGGAGCAACTAAGCTTGGAAGAGTTTTACAGGAAACAAGACCCTAATTTTGTTGAATCCAAAAAGATTATAATTTGTTGATTTTGTTTATAATGTGTTTATCTGACTTATTGTTTAGTAGGACTGATAAATTAGTTTTAACTTCAGCTTCCCCTAAACAGTCAATTTGATAAAGATTAAAATTCAAGTTTCAAGTTCAGATATTTAACTAATTTGAGGTGATTTATGAGTGAATTACTAAAATTTATGACTTCTTAAGGCCCTTTAGAAAGTTCTCTACCAACTGAACCAAAGAAACAAAGGTTATGCTTTGCATGATTTATATTGGAGTCTTTAACATCTCGACTGAACTTGGAATGAACAACTAGAGCATTGAAAATCAATGAAAGAACTGACTAATTTTGCTCTTTAATATGGTTTTATTATAATGCATTGAGCCAGCGAGAACTTATATCAATGCTTGGAAAGTAAAGATGGAGAAAAGGATAAATTAAGTTAGTGAGAGCTAGGGAATGAAAAGTGAGGGACTTGGATCAAGTTTGTTATATAAAGGATGAAGTAGAACGGGTGTTTGTGGATGAAAATGATATCAAGAGAAGATGAAAAAAGATACTTCTATAGCCTTTTTAATGAAGGTGGAGATGACATATTTTCCTTTGGGTGATCTTAACACGTATGATAAGTATCATAACTTCACTTGTTATTGGTAGATCATGAGAGAAGAAATTAAATGAGCTTTGAGGAAGATAAAGAGTGGGAGGGCAGTAGGACCTGAAGAGTTACCTATAGAGGTCCGGAAGAGCTTAGGAGAGGAGAGTCTTACTTGATTAACTAAGTTTTTTAATGTGATCCTCAATTATGTCAAATGTCAGATGAGTGAAAACGTAGCATGCTAAGCTCTCACCATGAATAAAGGGGATATCTAAAGTTTGGAGACATCAAACTACTCAGTCACACTATAAAGTTATAAGAGAGGGTAACTAAGAAAAGAGACAGAAAAGGTGAACCTATCTCAGAGAACTAATTTGGTTTTATGCCAGGGATGTCTACAACAAAAACTTTACACCTCCTTAAATGATTGATGAAATATTATAGGGACAAATAGATGGACCTACATATAGTTTTTATTGACTTAGAGAAAACTTATGACATGATACCTAAGGAAGTCATATGGAGGATGACATACATAAGGGTTATTTGGGATATGTATAAAGGTGTTAAGAATAGAATAAGGAAGACAGGAGGAAATAAAATGTATTTTTATATCGATATCGTATTACATTAAGGATCCCCGTGGAGCTCCTTTCTATTTACAATAGTTATGGATGAACTCACCAAGAATATCCAAAGGAATGTACCTTGGAGTATGTTGTTTGCTGATAACATTATTTTAATGGATGAAACAAAAGAGGATGTTAATGTCAATCTAGAACTTTGGAGGGAAACAATTAAGTCGAAGGACTTTAAGTTGAGCAGGACTAAAATTTAGTGTATAGAGTGTAATTTTTTAGGTTATAGGATTGCACCAAATGTGGAGATAAAGATTTCAGAAATTATATTGCTTTAAGTACCTTGGATTCATCGTATAAAGCAGTGATGAGATAGATGATGATATAGCTCACCGTATCAAATCAAGGTGACTTAAGTAAAAGGGGCATATCATAAGTTTATGTAACAAAAAGATGCCACTCAAGCTAAAAAGTAAATTCAACTGTTTAACAATTAACCGACTATGCTCTATAAGACAAAGTATTGGCTATCAAACAGGTGCATGTTCATAAGTTAAGGGTAGCATAGATAATGATGCTTCGCTAAATGTGCAACTTTACAAGAAGAGATAAGATCAAGAATGTAGTAGTAAGAGATAAGTTGGGGGTGACTAACATTAATAGTAAGTTAAGGAAGACAGGGTTTAGGTCAGAGATGATAAAAGGAGACTGCCTAACACCCCAGTAGTAAGATGTAAGAAGATTGTGTTTAGAGATTATAGGAAAAGAAGAGGAAGAACTAAGAAGAATTGGAGAGAAGGGAGGAGGTGATCAGGTATGATATGGCCTTACCAGAGTTTACTGAAGACTTGACCTTTAACAAAAACTTTGACGAATTAGGATATAGGTAGAGGATCTTGTATAAAAAAGGCCCTTTTTCTTTTCATAAAGAGGTTGTTCTCTTTTTGTAAGCCTTTTGCACTCTTTCTTTTTCTTTATTTCTTATGTCTTGTAATTATCTTAATTACCTTCGTTAGTAATTTATGCCCTTTAGTTTATTTTTTCCTTCTCTTTCAATTTCGTGTTTTGGTTTATTTACTTATTTGCTTTATTTCTTGTTTACTTACTTTAATATTTATTTTAATTTTGAATTTATTTATTTACTTTTACTTTTACTTTAATTTTAATTTTAATTTATTTATACGATTATTTGTTCATGTATTTGATAATTATTTTTCCCTTGAAATAGTTTTTAATATTTTTTCTTGTCTTGTTTTTTGGGGACAATCATAAACAAATTCCCTATTAGTTGGAAGTAAAACTGCGTACTACTGCATTTTTGAACCCCCTACGCTTTAGTTAAATTAAAAAAAATATTGTTGTTATTGTTGAAATTATTGAATCTTATCTACTGAGTACCGTCGCCTAAACTCTGTGATGCACAGAATGGTATATGTTTCCAACACGTAAAATAATTACGAGTCCATGTAAACATCTATTTATGGCTATTGTCTCCTCTTTTTAGATGATCCTTCTGCAAATCCAAAAAATCAACTTATCTTTAGCAAACACTTATAATTACATTTTATTATTCTTAGTCTTATATATGGAAGATTAAATGATCTTTTTCTTTTATTAGTTGTGGTTATTGTTTATATATAAAAAATAATATTACTTAAAAAGAAAGAGATAGTTATTATTTTAAATTTATAATATTATAATTTTTGAACACATAGTTGATAAAAAATTAAAATTATATAAATTTAAAATAATTAGGAACTATTTATAATTTTAGTATTTAATATTGACTGATATCGACACTGTATTATGCCAAAATTAAAAACAATGTCACTACCATTATGAATTATCATTGTTGCCGACTAATATGAAGTCTCATAGTGAATTTTTAGAGATTCAAATTTATGACCTGTCAAGGCCCTTGATAGAGTTCTCTACCAAAATGGACCAAAGCTTTATTGGCTTGTGCCAAAGGCTGTGCCTTGCATGATTCAGCTGCAGTCATATACTTTAGAATGACTGTATAACTGGCGTTGAAAATCACTAATACACTGTTAATGAGTGCTCTTCGGTTCAATGAAAGAACCAACTAATTTTGGTGGGGGATTCAGACATGGTTTTATTAGTTAATGCATAATTGTTATTGCAAATTTAATAAAAAGAAGTTGTCATAAATTGATAAGTGACCGTTTCACCACAATAGTTTAAGCCTTAAGCTGTTGTGTGAAGCCAACTCAATTGGTTTTATATATTTTCTAATATACCCCCTCAAATGAAAGCCTTTTGGACTTGAAACTGTCACAGACCTACTTTACCTTGTGTTTAATTTAATTAGAATAGGTGAGTGGTAGGATTCGAACTCACCACAATAGCTTAAGCTGTTGTGTGAGGCCAACTAAATTAGTTTTATATATTCTCTAATATAAATGATAAAAATATATATTGTAAATTAAATTTTTTGTTCAAAAGTCATTAATATTATAAATAATAAAAATAAAAATATTTTTATTCAACTTTGGAAAAGACCAACTGGATTAATTAATATTTCATACATTATATAAACCTAAATGACAATAAACAATGGTAACAAAAATCTCAATAAAAACATTATAGACCCAATTCTGGAAAACGAAAAGTTAAAGAAAAGTCTTTTTATGGACCTACCATTAAAACATTATAGTTGTTTTGCATTAATTATTTGTATGAGATTTGAAAAACATGCTTCCTGTTTACAGAAAACAAAAGAGTAAAAACACAAGGTTTCGTGGGGCTCATTGTAGAGAGACTTTTGATTGTGTTGTTGTAAAGTAGGATACTTGGGGGTTAAAATGTATGAAAATTGTGACTCTTTTGTTGAAAAGTCTTAATGCTTTTTTTTTGAAGAAAAAAAAGTCTTAATGCTTGTTTTGTTGAGATTGACAGAAAAAAAAATTGAAAATTAAAAGTTGAAGATAATCATGTATATTTTGAGTCCTTATAGTTTTTGCACTACAAGGAAATTGTTAAATAGCGACGGAAATATATCGACGGAATGTCTATCGTATGTGATTTGCGACGGGACTCGCTAATCCGTCGGTGAAAGAAAGAAAAGTTGCGACGGTTAAGAAATCCGTTGCCAACGGTGGAGGGAAAATTTCGCGGGAGCTTATAGCGACGAAAATATGCCGATGAATACAGTACCGTCTGTAAATAAGAACGGAATTAAATTTCGGTCGGCAAACTTGTCGGCGAGAGAATTTTCACCAACGGAAATAAGCCGTTGGTATATTTCAAAACGGCGTTCGGAAACTAGGTTAGGAAGCTTAATGCTGCGACGGTTTTTTTTAATTATACCCACGGATCATTCCGTCACCAAAATAAACTTAAATACTCTGCGGCCGCCCCTCTTCTCTCCTTTCCCCGACTCTCCTCTTCTCTATCTCTCCTCTCCTCCGGCGAAGTTGAGTCTGCGTGAACGTCCGACTAGCCTATCCCGTCTCCGGCGACCTACTGCTTCCTCTCTCCTCTGGTGGATCCGAAGGTAAATAGTGGGTGGCGTGGGTTGCATTTTTTGTGATGTGGTTTTGGACTGATTTAATGCATCTCATTTGTTTATTTAGGTTTGATTGGTCTTGTGTGAATGTTTTGGATGTTCATAATGGAAAGAATTAAAGGTTTGTGTGTAGATAAGGTTGAGATGGTTTTGACCTCAAGGTGTTCGATGAAATGCATTAGGAGTTGTATGGAATAGGATATAACTATGGAAATGATGGCAATTTCAAAACCACATTTACCAAGGAAAAATATTTGCATAGTGAATAACCATTGCTAATGTGACAAAATAGTATGGAGAATCCACATCGAAGTATATGCATTCCATATCCACTAGGAATAATTCTAAAAGCAAGCATCGTGCTTTTATAAATGGCTCAAAACCTATGCATAAAATTTACTAATATCAAGGAAAGAATAGGCATAATTTATAAGATACTATACAAACCTGCTCACACCCTTTTAAGCCTAAAAAATTATACATCAAGCTTTCGTTCATAGTAGGCATCATACATATAATCATAGGACATTTAAGTATCCTAGGAGAACATTCGATAACTTATGTCTAAAAGGAAGATTTCATATTATGCAAACACACAAAGAGTTCTAGGAAATGTATATATGCATTATCACTACTCGTATAACATAGTATGTCATTTTTGTGGCAAGTATGGACATGTTGATAAATTTTTTTCTTAAATAAAGAATGTCAACCAAACCCTTGAATGTGTGGCTTGAATAGAAGAAGGACCTAACAACTAAGGAACCAATCATATTTGGGTTCCTAAAACATATTGATTACCTTAGTTTGTAAGGCTAAAATACGTAAGGAGTTTACGTATTTTATCATGATGAATGAAGCCTTCTTGCTTGTAAGAAAGTCTAGAAGATGTTATTAAAGGACGTGGAGAATTTATCCACCAAAGACTTTTGAAAAGAGACAATTATTAAACCAAGTAAAAGAGATGAGAAGAATGAGAAACCTCTAATGGATTGTTAACTCAAGAAAAATCTACATTCAAATATCTCATAATTAAGTAACATTCAACATGAGGTAATGATTAGTTTATAATTTAGAAATATATGATAACTTGCATTTATGTGTTAATTTAAGTATAAATCTTTAGTAATGATAGTTTGGGTTTGAATTATAAATAAGGTGTTTAAAGTGTGAACTTTGGTACCTAGAATTCAAGATTATTGAACATAATGAGGACATTAAATTAGAATTTACATTATTTGGGCAATTATTTCCCTAAACTGTTAATAAGGATAAATCTTGCACAATTAGAAAAAATTAGTTATATTTAATAGGAATTCTATATGATTAGGCCTTTTATGTGATTTAACTATTTTTATTGATATTTAGTTGGTTGGTATGTGTTTTAATAGAGCTAAATCAAGTTGTGATGTTGTTTTCTAACGTTTAAGAGAACCTGTTAACCAATATCCTAGTATGGATGATCGATGTTTTAAAAAATCACATTTATGACTTTTTTTTAAGAATTTGATCATTATCGGGTCACATTTATGCTGAAGGGGAAAGATTCAAGCCTATGAACGGAGTTTGATGTGAATGAGAGTCAATACTCAATCACCTTAGTGATGATG
>JANZLF010144903.1:0-11287 GCA_026546835.1 Erythroxylum foetidum | reverse complement strand
AACACAATTCATCACCCTTTTTATGCATATTTATAAATCGATCAAATACAATTTTAGGAAACAGAACAATTAATGAAGGAGACCATCTCGGTCTACTCACAGTATGCTCCAGATTAGAAATTTCTTCCTAGTTCGGGATGCGCCTTTATTCAGATGTTTAACCTGCACAATCACAATTTGTGCAAAACCCTATTCATTCTTAATTTCTGAAATTTCAAAATTCACAGGATAATATGAAATCACATAACCATTTTTCAATCCTTCTAACCTAACTCTAGCAACATTTTCAAAGTATAACACTTTCTTTCTCATCCAAGGCAAAGTCCCTAATTCAAGGAAATCCGAAATTAAACAATCTATACACTACAATTCACCATAATTGCTCTTAAAAGCTTAATCCCATACAATCCTTGATCTATTTAAACCAAATTTCATTCAAAATTTAACAATTCAAAAATTACCCTTACCTTCATCTTTTATCAAATTCGGAAATTTCTTGACTCTAAAGGAAGCTTTCATCTTCCTCTACCCTTTTTCCTTTATGGAACATCATAAAAATTACTCTAGGAGGGCTTAGAAAATCAAGACCTAGCTTCGCTTTTTCTTCTTCTCTGTTCATTCCATCCACCGAAAGCTCTCGCATTATTCTCTGTTATTTTTCTTCTGTTATTTTCTAAGTGTCGATCATCATTTTGTATTCCCTCTATATAAACAAAACCCCTCTTCACTATTTTTCCTAAAATGCCATTAATGAGTGCCACATGTCTCACTTACGATTCAAGACCTTAAGTGGTCTGCCAACTTTACCCTTCATGCATTTCTACCCCCCGCGCGGTCACCCAATCTCACTCCTGAAATCGAACTTCTTAGGGTTTAATTGGGGTAGCACTTCTTCAGAACATTAGTAGCCCTATATCGCTAGTTCAATTTGTGACAAAAATCGGATCGTTTGGAGCTTTCAAAAGTCTAGGTATCTCCAAATTACTAACCCATATTAAGAACAATATCCAGCTCAAACTCTTTCAATCGGTAATCTCACTTTGATCCGATCGGTCTCCCTTAAATAATTCTCAAAAACCATACATTTGGTAAGGAGAGATAGCGGGATTTTACTGGAATCCAATGCTTCAACAATCAGGTTAATCGGATGATAGACAAAAAGTTAAGGCCAACATAATGGAGAGAGGTTGGTCGACCAAAACTGAACAAATAGGGGCAGAGCGATGCGCCTACGCGAGGCGATCGATCGATCGACCCAAATAGCAGAGCGGTGCACCTACGCGAGGCGCTTGATCGATCAACCCAAATAGCAGAGCGGTGCGCCTACGTGAGGCGCTCGGTCGATCGACCCAAATAGTAGAGCGGTGCACCTACACGAGGCGCTCGGTCGATCGACCCAAATAGTAGAGTGGTGCGTCTACACAAGACGCTCGGCAGATCGACCCAAATAGCAGAGCGGTGTGCCTATACGAGGCGCTCGATCGATCGACCCAAATAGCAGAGCGGTGCGCCTACGCGAAGCGCTCGGTCGATCGACCCAAATAGCAGAGCGGTGCACTTGCGCGAGGCGCTCGGTCGATCAGGCGTGCGCAATCGCTCGATCATCAGGGGTCGGTCAACCAACAGAAGTCGATCGGTCAATCGGCCATCCGAGGTCGATCGATCGCTAACACCAGATCTGACCTTCAAACTTCTATCACTTATAACTTTTAGCCCCGAACTTCAGATTTTACAAATTTTGGCAGAGACAGAAAGGTTACAGAACGCTCTACAACTTTTATTACTTAACACCAATTTCAGTCTCAAAAAGAGGGGTCAAAAGTCCCTGCAAAAGTGGTTGTTCGCTAGCTTCATCCAAAAATAACCTCAGAACGAGCACACATCAAAATTTGCACTCCATTGTCCATAATTCCCATACTTTATATTAATAAACAGATAAAACACACTCTCCAAATCTCATGAAGGCCCCATTCACACTTTCAACCTAACTCAAAGAAAAATTTATCAGTGTTTCCGATCACAGCATTTCTATTTCTGTTCATGCTGTACACAAAACTCACTTTCAACGCAAACTCCAACCCTCCTTCAAGTCACAAATAGACAACACTTCCTCCGTAAGAATTTTAGCCAAATATTTTCACGTTTTAATTAAGGCAAACCTCTTCTCAATAGGATAGCCATAAAACAAGTTATGATCGAAAACTTAACTCCTATCCTGCTTCATCCATCCCACATAACATTCTCTTCACTCCTTATATGCGTCATAACCAAGTCACAACCTAACCTTGAACACAAGTCCACACGTTTGCAGCACTATCCTCAACCATCACCCATGAATTAATACTCAGTTAAAAGCTATGCAAACTTAATCCCATTTGAACCACAACAATACACAAATTGCCTCAACGAACCAGTTTTTATTTAAAACATGAAAATAAATTTTCATACGTTCACATAACAATGCATATCATATGGTCATTCATTACAGCTTTGCCAATTATTCATGAATTACAATAAAGCATATCACAATGATGTCATAAACACACATCGATCGAAATACCCTATGATCACATAGGCAACACTTTTATTTCTTTTCCACATAAACATAGGGCATTTTGCCTTTCACTCCATCAAAATGAATCAAATAAAAATGCATATGTGACACTTTTCCAATTTATCACGGTATTGTGGCCGAGCGCTTAAACTGTCCCAATATGGGCGCATTAATCGTTGAGCCCGAGGCTCTAAAACACTATGGGCTCAAGATCCAATTACGTTGAGCTTTTAGCTCTGGCAACTCCGGTCATAACTGTCATTATCTGATCATGCACTCACGAATGAAGTGCATGTGTAACAATTAAACAGTGTATACGTCACAATCAACTTGTTCACAGATTCCCATATGTGTGTATGCCACAATATGTGTGAGCTTGCCAATGCATTACGGGTTCTAACCCTTAATATAGGGACGGGATGTTACAAAAATGATCTTATACAACCATACCCATGCTTTTCTTAAGCCAAAAGAACCAAAACTCATCAAAATTTTCAAAAGATTTTTCCATACACTTACCTTAAAACTCTACCCACGAAATTCACTTCTTGCCTCTAATGGAAGATTAAACCTTCCCTTTCATTTTTCCTTCTTAAAGAACTCTCAAAATCTCTTTTCTAAAGCAAGGAAAGATGAAACCCTAACCTCTTCTTCTTCCCTTCTTCTCTTCACTCTCAATCGAAACTCTCACCCTTTCTTTTACTTGCAATTTTTGTTTCTTTCCTTCACCAAATGACAACAAGCTTTTGTTTCCTTCCTTCTTCCTTTAATTATGCTAAAAAGACCAAGCTACCCCTCCTTATAAGCCTTAAACCTTTTAACCTTAAGTTATCTACCTAAAATGACCTTATAAAAACCCCATCCTTTCATAACTTACTAACCCCATACAAAAATTCTAATTAATCTTAATTCTATCAACCTAAACACTAAGACCTCAAATTATAAACGTTCTAATTAAATTCTAACCAAGACCAATTTATCAGACTTATCCGCAAAATGAACTAAACACATGATTATATAGTAAGAAAAGAATTGGGACCCAACACCACTAGCCACTCGCCAATCTCTAATCTCCAACTCTAGGGATCATGAGCTCTGACGATTCTAGCAAATTGTGTTTTTGAAGAACCAAGTTTAATAAATGAGAGTGCATTCGTAGTTATCTATCAAATATTAGCACTAATATTTATAGTTGCCTTAAATTAGGAGTACAATATGCAGTTACCCTTGAATTAAGAGTGCAATATGCAATTATGTTACACAGATTTTATGTTATAGTAGACTTGAGAATACTATATTGTACCGAGAAATGGTGTGGTATTCTACAATACCATACTGGTACATAATATCCAAATACTGGTATGATATTGGACCTAATTGTAAAATAAAAAAAGCAGGAATTAATTCAAAAAAATTCTTTCAGCAGTGTAACCTTCCTAATCTTAGAAAGTTGCTCTCTGCCTCACTCACTATCTCAGTGCTACCCCCTCCCTCTCTTCTTTCCCGCTAACATCATCGCTCCAACTCCTGCCATTACTCACTGACTCAGTCACTCAAATAGTCTAGCTCCCACTATCCATTCACACAACATATCCCTATCACAAAGACAAAGAGACAAATTCTCCGCCCCTCACACAGAGGTTGTAGCTCGCCACAAATCTAATTGCCACAGTCAATCTCTAGTGCTCCACAAACCACTCCCCAATCTCTGATCTCCAGTTCTAGGAATCATGAGCTCTGACGATTCTGGCAAATTGGGTTTTTTAAAGAACCAAGTTTAATAAATAAGAGTGCATTTGAAGTTATCTATCAAATATTAGCACTAATATTTATAGTTACCTTAAATTAGGAGTACAATATGCAGTTACCCTTGAATTAAGAGTGCAATATGCAATTATGTTACACAACTTTTATGTTATAGCATACTTGAGAATATTATACTGTACTAAAAATGGTGTGGTATTTTACAATACCATATTGGTACGTAATATCCAAATACTAGTATGATATTGGACTTAATTGTAAAATAAAAAAATGCAGGATTTAATTAAAAAATACCTTTAGCAGTATAACTTTCCTAATTTTAGGAAGTTTGTCATTCCCTTTCTCTCTGCCTCACTCACTATCTCAGTGCTACCCTCTCCCTCTCTTCTTTCCCGTTAACATCATCGCTCCAACTTCTGCTATTGCTCACTGACTCAGTCACTCTAATAGTCTAGCTCCCACTATCCACTCACACAACATATCCTTATCACAAAGACAAAGACACAAACTCTCTGGCCCTCACACACAGGTCGTAGCTCTCCACAAATCTACCTGCCACTGTCAATCTCTAATGCTCCACTAGCCACTCACCAATCTCCAATCTTCAACTGTAGGGATCATGATCTCTGACAATTCTAGCAAATTGGGTTTTTTAAGAACCAAGTTTAATAAATGAGAGTGCATTCGTAGTTATCTTTCAAATATTAACACTAATATTTATAGTTGCCTTAAATTAGGAGTACAATATGCAGTTACCCTTGAATTAAGAGTGCAATATGCAAAGATGTTACACAACTTTTATGTTATAGCAGACTTGAGAATACTATACTATACTGAGAAACGGTGTGGTATTCTAGAACACCATACTGGTACATAATATACAAATACTACTATGATATTGGACCTAATTGTAAAATAAAAAAAACAGGATTTAATTCAAAAAAATACCTTCAGTAGTATAACCTTCCTAATCTTAGGAAGTTGCCATTCCCTTTCTCTCTGTCTCACTCACTATCTCAGTGCTACCCTCTCCCTCTCTTCTTTCCCACTAACATCATCGCTCCAACTCCTTCCATTGCTCACTGACTTAGTCACTTCAATAGTCTAGCTCCCACTATCCACTCACACAACATATCCCTATCACAAAGACAAAGACACGAACTCCCTGCCCCTAACACACAGGTCGTAGCTCGCCACAAATCTACTTACCACTGTCAATCTCTAATGCTCCACTAGCCACTTGCCAATCTCTGATCTCCTGCTCTAGGGATCATGAGCTCTGACGATTCTAGCAAATTGGGTTTTTGAAGAACCAAGTTTAATAAATGAGAGTGCATTCATAGTTGTCTATCAAATATTAGCACTAATATTTATAGTAGCCTTAAATTAGGAGTACAATATGTAGTTACCCTTGAATTAAGAGTGCAATATGCAATTATGTTACAAAACTTTTATATTATAGCAGACTTGAGAATACTATACTGTACCGAAAAACAGTGTGGCATTCTATAATACCATAGTACATAATATCCAAATACTAGTATGATATTATACCTAATTGTAAAATAAAAAAGGCAGGATTTAATTCAAAAAAATACCTTCAACAGTATAACCTTCCTAATCTTAGGAAGTTGTCATTCACTTTCTCTCTGCTTCACTCACTATCTCAGTGCTATCCTCTCCCTCTCTTCTTTCCCGCTAACATCATCGCTCCAACTCCTGTCATTTCTCACTGACTCAGTCACTACAATAGTCTAACTCCCACTATCCACTCACACAACATATCCCTATCACAAAGGCAAAGACACAAACTCCCGGCCCCTTGCACATAGGTCATAGCTCACTGCAAATCTGCTTGCCACTGTCGATCTCTAGTGCTCCACTAGCCACTCGCCAATCTCCAATCTCTAACTCTAGGGATCATGAGCACTAACGATTATAGCAAATTAGGTTTTTGAAGAACCAAGATTAATAAATGAGAGTGCATTCGAAGGTAATTTTGGATGTAAAAGTAATAATATGTAATTTAGTACAATGAATTTAAATGATGGTGATAATTAGACTCCTCTTAATAATAAGAAGTTTGTACCAAATAAAAATTGGGGTCAATGCAATTTGAGTAGATATTCGATTGAATGAAATTCTAAATTTTTTATTTTTTAATTTCACTTCTATTTGATGCATATGCTAAATTTTGTAGCAATATAAATACAAAACTTTTAACTGTAAATATTTTTGTTTAAAGTTTCACCTATAATTATTTATGTTTTTCTGCACGAACTCTTATTGTAATACTTATAGATTTATAAAAAAAACTTGGTAATAATGAGACTCTTCTCAATAATGATAATTTTGTACTGAATGAAAATTTAGGTAAACGCAATTTGAGCAGAAATTCGATTGCATGAAGTTCCAAGTTTTTTTGTTTCTTCTCGTTTAATTTAACTTCTACTTGATGCATATGTTAAATTTTGTTTAATCAATATAAATATAAAAATTTTATCTATAAATTTTTTTATTTCAAGTTTCATGTTCTTCTGCACGAACCCTTATTGTAATACTTATGGAGTTATAAAAAACTTTATTGTTATTTCTATTTGATGTTTTGATGTAATTTTTTTCTATTATATGATGAAATTATAATAATTTAAGACCTTGCTTAGTTTTATATTTATATAATGATTTAAAATATCTTTTTATATTAATTTTAGTTATGGTTTATATGTAAAATAAGTCAAAAAAAGTAATATTAACAAAAATAAACATATTTTTTATATTTCATATTTCTGTTATTATAAGTTTTTGAGACAAGCTTGTGTTAAAATTATAAATGATATAATATAATATATTGATGACCAGTTTTTCAATTTTAAGAAAATTTAAGAATTATTTAATAATTTATAAAAATTACCAGAAATAGTAAATATTGATTAGTATCGATACAATACTATATTTGAACCAAATCTGATATGGTATTTATAGTATTGTGTAACGGTTGCTGAAAAAGTACTACCTCATTTCTTTTAAATTAACTAAATTAATTGTAAATAATTTAACATTAAATCATGCTTCATTTTGAGCATATAATCCATTTTGAATTACTTTTAAATTATCAATTCTCATCTACGTAATTGAATAACTACATAATAGAATCATATTTATCACTCTAAATTAATCCTCACTTCTTAGAGATGGTAACTAATTCCAAATTTCGAATTGGCAATTGGACAACTATATACCTTGGATTGTCTGTATGATCAATTATAGGAGGACCTTGATCCACATAATGTACACACTCTTTGATAGTAATGACTTGTAGACGAGCAATAGCTCGTCAATTTATACAAACATTAAGTTTAATTTGGAATGTTGAAGCACTTTTAAATTATTTATAAATAATTTTTGACATTTATTTTCATATTTTAGTAGCATATAAAATTGACACTATGAACTAAGTAGATTCACATATTTCCTAGTAGAATTGCAGCATTTTGGATGGATTTCGTAATAGCTTTATTCAACATATAACACGCGGTAGTACATCATCACATGAGGAACAAGTCGGCTCAACATTTCTCACGCTTTTTGACAGACCTCTCCATCGCATATCCACCCTTCAGAATGTTGCTCCTCCTCCTCACCCTTTTTGGATTCCTTGCTTTCTTTTAGGCCACATTGAAGATGAAGATCAAATTCGCAATCATCGCAGTAGAATGACCATGTATATCCTTGTTCATCACATCCATCACAGGTATACATCTCACGACGACTAAGTACCAGCTCATGCTCCTCATGAAGTGCATGTTTAATTGTCTGAGGCCAATCTTTTGCCATCTGCTCAATTTGAGCCTCAATCTCCTTCACACGCCCATTAGTGAATGGATAAGCATCAGCACTGGTTCTGCTGGATTCTGGCAGAACTGTACGTTGCCGTTTGGATCCATGGAGTTGGCTGCTTTCTGTGATGAGATCGACGTAAAGGTACCTGCAAAACAAAGAAGGCGAGTCGGGGTTTGTATCCCGATTAGCCCCTCCGACGCTCAAGTCAGTCTTTTGGTGATGGTGGGATCGCTGTAAAACTGAGAGAGCTAGGTTTATGATTACGTATCTTTGTTACGATAGAATTATACCTTATATATATAGAGCAACAACTAGGTTTAGGTCTTTACGTGTGCATGGGAGTCTCTTACATGCGGACGGGCTAGGGAAAACGTGGATCGGGCTTGGGCTTGACATCTTTGAAGAATGGACCGATCGATCTACGGGTTGTCTGAATTCGGGCCCTGTACGACCGACCCGACCAACTCTTATTCACGTGGGAGACCAAGTGTTGGATGAAAATTATCATAATTACAAGTTAAATTGACACGTGACTGCAAAATTTTCAGGAGCTTATTTGTTGCAACTACAAACTTCACTGCAATCATTTTTCCATTATATGAATATTTAGTCTTGTGCTAGTTTTCTCTTATTTCCATTTCGTATTTCATCCATCTGAAATTAGGTTAATTGCTCTGTGGTTAATTTCTGAGTAGATTTCCACCAGATTCAGCACCACTTCGTAAACGGTTTCAGCTTATCACCTCATAGTCTCACCTGCTTCTTTGATTTTATTTGTTAGGGAATGCATTTGGTGTGATCCTTGGTGAGTTTGTGTTTCGTTTGATGCATAAAGTGAATTAATAAAGTAGCTTTCTAAAGTGCCAATTTCAAATAACCTTTTTATAGGATAAGCTAAATGGCCACTTCTGAAGAAGAAGTTTGCATAAAATAATAACCCTTTGCTAGCTATCGTAATACACATGTTAATTGGTCAATCACAATGCCGAGCTAGAATAAAAGACAATATTTTTCTCTCTTCTAATTAGTTCAATAAGTGAAACTTAGACATATGACGATCAATGATGTGGAAATTCAAGACCTACAGGTTCTATCAAGTTGTACTTCGACAACTTGAAGATTTTTATAACCTACTCTTCGGCATTTCAGATCTGAAGTTTTTATAGTGTGAGCAAAGATTTAAATTGCAAATTACAAGTTATGAAGTGGTTACAGTTGGTGCAATAATTATAAATAAGGCGCATATGATTACGAGATATGCAACTACGATTGCGATATCTCCAAGTTAAGACCATGAGACGACTAACTTTATTTGAGACGAATATTTAGGAGCTATCGTATTTGGCAATAATAAATCTGCAAAAAAGGCCTTGACTTCAACTTCTGGTTTACCCTTTCACAGGGCTCCTCCTGTACTCAATGTTCATATATACTATTTACACACTTGTCTGAAATGACCTCCTGGAGTTCACTATAAAAAATTTTCAAATCTGCTATGTGCCAAGTTGCAGCACTGTACCTCAAACCACTGATATAATATCCTAGCGTAAGAATATTTTGACTCAATGGGCTGGTGGGGATATGCTAGGCATATATTTTTCTAATAGCTCAAATGATGTCCTCTACGCGGCGAGATGTAGCAGGCTTTGATTCAAGAATAGAATCGGGCAGGTCCAATTTGTGCAAAGCCAGTTCTTTTTCTGTCATGGTTCTCCCACAATTGATGAACTAAATTCAATCTCTATATGGCTGATCTAGATTGAAGAGAATATTCTTGTCTTGGTTATGTTCTAATCCTCCACATGGTGTGACATTCTTAGGAATCTGATACTTATCTTTTGGTTCTTAATTCTTGGATGCAATAGCAGGCCAGTTTATATACTCCTCAATTTAACACCTGTTGAAGATCTGCAGTACTCATTCTAATTCATACTTTTTTTTCAGTTTTTAAGTTACTTGATCCGAGTAGTCAAAAGGATTACCATGAATAACTTACTTGTAAACTTAATCAGTAATCCATAATTTAAATCCTTTTGAGTTTTGAGTGCAACCAAAATGCTGCCTCTCCACTTTTCTAAGTTCAGTGTTCAAGATGATTTAACCCAATAAATGTCAGGCTTTTGTCTGCCAATGACCTGCTTTCAGTAGCTAGCCCATGACATTCGTGGAAGTTGATAACGCGTTTTCAGTGTTGCACTAACAAGCTCGCAAGACGATGGACTTTATAATGCTCGGCTAGGATCAAACCCTGGTTCATAGGGCTGAAATTGGCGATCATGGAGAGTGGTGGTGAGTGGAGAAGCTTATTCCTGGAATATTACCGGTTCCTTCCACTCTTCATGTTGCTAAAGTTTCATAAATTATGATCATACATTTCTTGACTTCTGTTTTTGTTTGTGTTCTAAGGAAAGTCGTACGGTCTCCACAAAAAGTCAACTTGGGTGCTCTCTTGGATGCTAAAAATAATGAACGGCTGCCGTAAGAAATCCAGTAGTGGTGAAACCACTAGAACTCGAATGTAAGCTAAGCCTGTGGCTATAGTCAAGAAATTGTAGATCATAACAAAGACAATGACCAGTTTATCTTATCTGTTCTTTCGTAATTGGTGAAGCATTGGGTCCAGAAAGCACTTACTAGTATGAACACAAATGGCGCCGAATTTGGAAACGAACATGGGGAAAGCATCCTGGTAGCCTTAACAATTTAAATTACAACTATCTTCTCCGTACCAAATTATACAGTAGAGTTTTTAATGATAATAATAATAATAACAATACGTTGAGAGGAATCGGGCACATTCAAATAAAAGATGAACAGGCCCAAATACTAGAAATTTTGGACATCAATTTGATTAAAAAAATAAGATAAAAGAAACGTTTGTGATTTTCATAAATTTAAAAAATGAAGAAAACAAAAGAAAAAAAAGAAACATAAATTAAAAATTAAAAATATAAATAACTCTTCTTCTCGACCAAAACCAGAGGCTACGCAGCCACTTTACTCAGTAGGGGTGAGCATTATTCGGGCCGGCCCGATTACCCGGCCCGGCCCGGCCCGAATTAATTCGGGTAAAGAAATTACCTAATTCGGGTAATTCGGGCCGGCCCGGATATTACCCGAATTATTTTC
>JANZLF010144744.1:0-11299 GCA_026546835.1 Erythroxylum foetidum | reverse complement strand
TATGGGCACTTGAATATTAATGGGTTAAAGTTGTTGAGTGAAAAAGAAATGGTGTTTGGTTTGCCAAAACTTGAGAAACTTGTTTTTTGTGAAGGATGTGTTTATAGAAAGCAAAGTAAAAAGACAGGAAAAGCTTGGAGAGCCTCTAAGTGTCTTGAGTTGGTGCATTCAGATTTGTGTGGGCCTATGCATATAGAGTCTCTTGGTGGTAGTCGATATTTTTTGTTGTTTACAGAGGATTGCAGCCGGATGAGTTGGGTTTATTTTCTAGAAAACAAGTTTGAAGCTTTTGACAGATTCAAGAAGTTCAAAGCATTCGTGGAAAGAGTCAGTGGTCTTTTAATAAAAACGTTGCGAACAGATAGAGGAGGTGAATTTATTTCAGCTGATTTTAATTTTTTTTGTGAGGAAAATGAGATTTGCAGGGAACTTACAGCACCATACACACTAGAGCAAAACAGTGTAGCCGAAAGAAAGAACCGAAATGTGGTAGAGATGGCTACAAGCATGATTCAAGCAAAAGGCCTTCCTATTTATTTTTGAGCAGAAGCTGTTACAACAGCGGTGTACCTTCTAAATTTGTCTCCTACAAAAGCTGTTCGTAATCAAACACCTTTTGAGGCCTGGACGGGTAGAAAACCAACGGTAAGCCATTTAAAGGTTTTTGGCTGTCTAGCCTATGCTTTGGTCAAAACTCATTTGAGAAAATTTGATGAAAAGTCTAAGAAATATATTTTTGTTGGCTATTCTTCTCAATCCAAAGCATTTAAGCTTTATAACCCTATTAGTGGCAAGATAACCATCAAACAGGGATGTTGTTTTTAATGAAGATGCAAAATGGATCTGGAATGAAGAAAATAAGGAGCATATTCAGGTGATAGAAGATAACATTGAATCAACACTGGATCCAACACTAACAATTTCCAGCCCTGGTACTCTTGGAAATAATAATCCATCTGTTCCTGCAAGCAATGAATCATCAAGTTCAAGCTTATCAAGTGAAACTCCTCCAAGGAAATTCAGATCTTTGCAAGAAATTTATAATTCTTGCACTTTGTTTTCTTGTTTCAGATCCTATTTACTTTGAAGAAGCTGCAAAAGATAAAGAATGTCGCAAAGCTATGGAAGAGGAGATGTTGGCTATTCAGAAAAATCAGACTTGGGACTTGGTAGACTTACCGAAAGGAAAGAATGTTATTGGACTTAAATGGGTGTTCAGAACTAAGTATCATGCAGATGGGACCATTCAAAAACATAAGGCAAGGTTGGTTGTAAAGGGTTATTCTCAACAGTAGGGTATGCTTATTTTGAATTTTTCAAAAAAGAAAAAAAAACATACTATACGAATAAAACGAGGAACTTATTGATTTATGAACATTAGCAATTCCTTCAGGATCTGCGATAGATACATAATTAATCAGAACCTCATAGTGAAAAAAAAAAGCGGTAACAACAAATGACAATCTTGCCATCTCTGCACTTTATTTGAAGGGATGGTGAGAATAAGTGATAAAACAGCCAAGTTCCAGAGAAAATTGTTCCAATCATGTTCAAACATTAGACGAACAAATAAATGTACAGTTCTAGAAGCGTTAATGACCCAAGTGCATCAAAAAATCCAACCAGAAAGGTATTGCAGATACCAAAGCATCAAAGGCACATAGAGAACAGTCAACGAATATGAACTCATAAACAAATACAGCTCCATCATTTGTTGACTTAGAAGATGGAACTCTCAACTAATGCAGAGAAGAACAAGAATACAACCTTTCATCTGCAAACAAGAGGGAGGTTAGAAGTAAATCAAACTATCAAACATACCAAAGAACTGTGTGAATATCCGATTGAAGAAGTTCAAGTTACGAGAAACATTATACGTCATAGCAGGTGGAAGATGCTTTACGATGATTTTGATGTTAAACTATGTTTTAAAATCCGGATCGGTTCGACCAGTGATCGGTCGGTGGTCTGGTCTGGTTGATGCTTCAAAACCGGCTATAAATTGACCCAGTCTGAATTGGTCAAAACCAGGCAATTGACCGGTCGGACCGATCTGGTCGGACCGGTCCGATAATTATTTTTTTATTTTTTTATTTTTTGAATTTTTTGAATTTTTTTAAATATTTTTAATATTATATATAATTAAATATAAGTATTGCATAATTATTACGTCACACCGGTTCGACCGGTGGTCGAACCGGTCGAACCGATCAAACCAGTAACTAATAAGGCCACCGGTTCGATGACCGGTCCGGATTTTAGAACATAGATGTTAAACATCGCCGGTCCTAACGTTTTATAGGCTTTAGGCAAATAAAAAAGGTTTCTATTTTACTTTTTTTTCTTTCTTTATGATAATTAAAAGTGGGCTCTTAAAAAAAATAAAAGAGATAAAATAAGGACCATTGCGTTACTCTTTATAAAAATTAAGACTTTAATAAAGAACAAAATAAAATAACATGGAGCCTTTTTATTGTCTAATTTATTCTTCATAAAATTGACCCTGGGCAGGTGCCCTGTCTGTGTCTGCCCTTGCCTAAGGCCAGGTCTGATGCTAAATACTCCTTTAAGAAACGCAGTGGACTCACACTAGATGCATTAGACGAATGCTAGAAGACAAGGAAGACAATGGATGGACGCTGGAAGACGAAGAAAACTAGACACAGAACATTCAACGGAGATGGAGGACGAAGACTGCTTCAAATTAATTAGGTTATCAACATGCAAAAAATGAGGGCGTTTTGATTATCTTTTATTCCTCTACAAATATATTTTGGTAGTCAAAAGTTTTTAACTATAAAATCCATTTTCGTAGTTCATAATATGCAATATGTGCTTTAGCTATGAGATCTATTTTGTACCTAAAAACATTTCGCTACGAAAATAAATTCAAAGTTGAAAAACCTGGCCAAACATTTTTAGCTACAAAATACACTTTGTTGCTAAAAAAAAAATCATCAAAATTTTTAGGTACGAAATATTTTTCACACCTAAAAACATTTGACTATGAAACTTAGTAGTTTAAAAACGGCCCCAAAAATTTTAGCTATAAAATAATTTTTGTAACTAAAAAATAAAGTACGTAGTGAAAAATTCTCACCAAAGATATTTAACTACGGAATATATTTCTTAGCTAAAAATATTTAGCTACGAAACTAGTTACACAATTAAAAAAATGTCATCAATTCTTATTAGCTATTACTATAAAATGAAGCCAATAATAAATGTCACCAATATTTTTTAAAATCTCCATAACCTTTCAATTGCAATGATTTAATTTCCTTTCACTGTGATTTAATCGTAGCAAAAAACATGTAACAAAAAGGTCACTTAGTTGTAGTGACGAAATGATTAAATTATACATCATAATTATATATAGATAGGTTGACTCAAATTACTTTGACATTCTAATTATTTGTAAAGTCATAACATATTGCAAGATGACAATGTTAATATATGATTATAAATTGTTTAATTTGAGAGTTAAAAATAAATTAAAAGAAAATTTAGTTTATCTAATTCTAATTCTAATTATAAATTATAATTATTGCCAACATATTAAAAATCTAATGAGTTGCATATATATAAAAGATGGTTAAAAAAGAAAAAGTAATTTAAATTAAGTTGAATTCAATTGTGAAGTTTAAAAAACTTCAAAAATCAATATGAAATATTTAATTTTATTAAAATTAAATTTTCATTATTATTAAAGTTAGACTTTAATTATAATTATAATATTTAATTTCAATAAAAAACTATAATGCATTTTTTCGTAATTTAAAAAGTATAAGAGAACTAATACTTTTACATTTTCCTCTCAAATATTAAATTATTTTTCTCTAATTTGTGGATATCGTTAGAGTTGGACATATAAACAACTTATGGTTGATAGTTTGAAAAACAATTTATGCAAGAATATGAATTAGGTATGTTTTAACACTTTTATTTATAACATACATATTTTTAAGTTATTTAATTAAATAAATTTGATCAAGACAAAAAAATTATGTAAGAATCTCAATTAAATAGGTTTGAATATTTTTATTTATGATTTGCATTTTGTAAGTTATTTAATTAAAAAAATCTGATTAAAAATTATGAAAATATTTTTCCTCCGTCCATGATTATAAGGTTAGAGTAGAGCTAAATTCTTGATGTCATTGTCTACCGAGGTGGCCAACTTTACAACACGAATGATATACTATAGGGTAACATAGCACGACTCTCGAGTTTTATCATATAGCACGATTCTCGACTTTTATCTTTTGGAGGTTTTCAGGATGAAGTTGCTTAGCTATCTTTCAAATATTCAAATTCATTCCGTGCATCTTAAACTTCTAATAGGTTTGGAGATTTACGATGTTATATGTGTTAAATGACCATTTCATCGAGTTATTGTGTGAGACTAACTTAATTGGTTCTATATATTCTCTAACACACTTCTTCAAGTGAAAGCCCTTTGGGCTTGAAACTTGCACAGGTCTACTTTACCTTATGCTTAGTTTAATTAGAATAGGTGGGTGGTAGGATTCGAACTCATGACCATTTGGTCATAAAGGCTTTGATACCATGTTAAGTGACCGTTTCACCACATTAGCTTTAGAGAATATATAAAATCAATTGAGTTGGTCACACACAACAGCTTAAGCTATTGTGGTGAAACGATCACTTTAACATGGTATTAGAGCCTCAATGACCAAATGGTCTTGCGTTCGAATCCTACCACCCTCCTATTCTAATTAAATTAAGCACAAGATAAAGTAAGCCTGTACAAGTTTCAAGCCCAAAGGGCTTTCACTTGAGGAGGTGTGTTAAAGAATATATAAAATCAATTAAGTTGGCCTCATACAACAGCTTAATTAAGTTATTGTAGTAAAATTGTCACTTAATAATATATACTTCATTCTCAGTTTATTGGTTTAATAGTTTTTAAAAAATGCGATGAAGGCATTTCATGAATAATGCTTCAACCAACATGGGCTTTACTTTTGACAATGACGAGTCGCTACTATTACTTGAGAGTTAAGACATTTATGTGCCTACCAATGCATGGGTTGTTCTACGTTAAGGTGATTCCTTCGTATGATGAGCTATGTTACAGAAGGAAATGAGGATAACGAAGATGGTGACGGAACAATGATGCTTCCAGTTGCCGTTAAATAATGAATTGAAACGCTTCGTTTAAATAATCATCCACCGTTGTTACTATAGGGATTATCCTACAATATTGAACCTTTCGATTATTTAGTCTGAATGTAACGAATTGGAAGACATGTCCTAACAGAATGAAATTGATTCCTTTTCTCTCTCTCTTCTTGTGATTATGTGGATTTCCCTACCTTCTTGCGTTCCTCAGTTCCCTTCTTCCTTTACCGAATCTGTTATGAAATTCTTCTGTCGATTTTTCTTTATAACAAATTGGTATCAGAGAGTACGTTCCTGTTATTGCAATCATGGAAGAGGGTACTAGGAGTGCAGAGCTGTGGAAGATGGAAGAAAACATCAAAGGATTAATGGCAAAAATGTTCTCAGATATGAACAGTAGAACCGAGAGGGTGGAGAAAGAAATGTCGGAGCTAAGGAATCTTATGTTACAATCGTTACCAAGATGTGGAGGGGACACTGGTTCCACAGACCCAGTTTCTCAAAGTAGCGCAGAAAGAGTGACGAAGGAAGGAGCCCTTATGCCAGCGAGAATGGCTCGGATAGATTTCCCACTGTTTGATAGCGACAATGTAAAATTATGGCCGTACCATATGAGCAGTACTTCTCGTTGGATCACACGCCAGCCAATACCAAGGTGAACGTCGCAATTCTCTATATGGACGAGCAGGCGCAAGAATGGTATAGGTTGTATGTGCGGAATCGTAACAAGGTGGGAGTGATAGACTGGGAGGAGTTCACTAATGCCTTGAAGCAGCGCTTCGATGCCAAAATATTCAATGATCCTGTGGGGAGTTTAAAGACCTACGGTAGGAAGGGACGGTTCTTGAGTACTGTGCCTCGTTTGATCATCACTCAAATAGGCTGTCACTACCAGAAAACTATTTGATTGGTTTCTTTATTAAAGGGCTTCGACCTGAGATTGGAATTATGGTTAAACTACACGAGCCTTCTTCCTTGCATCAGGCATACACATTAGCGAGGAAGCAAGAAGCAATCCTGGCATCAGCTAGCCCTACCCTGATTAATCGGATAAATCCCACAAGGAGAGTTAGTCACCGCGCTAACGCTCATCCCAGAGGCTCCCTTTCATCTAACATCTAAAGGAACTCGAGTTCGGCCGGGCTACTACCTACTCCAATAGCTACTCCGTCTCCCCAACCCAGAACGTTCAAACCGCACAAACCCATTAGCAGTAAAGATTTTGATGAGAAAAGGACTAAAGAGCTATGCTTCTAGTGCGATGAAAAATACACGATGGGTCATAATTGCAGGAAAAGGCAACTTCAGTTTTACTTGGTGACAGAGGATGTGTCCGGAGTTGACACAATGCAGGAGACAACGGGAGAGGGAAGTATAGAGGGTAACTTCGAGCAAGATGATGCTCCTTTAGTGTCAATGCAGGCCATGTTGGGTTGTATAGAGAACTCGGAGCTCAAGCAGATGAGGGTGATCGGAATACATCAGAGGCGTCAGATTCATATACTGATCGGTAATGGCAGTACCCACAATTTTGTGGACTCCTCTGTGGTCAAAAAAGGGGGATGTTCACTCGAAGAAATTAATCCGATTAGTATTATGGTTGGGGGAGGTTTACAGCTAAAATGTTCTCATTGATGTCGGAACTTCACATGGTCCATGCAGGGTGCCCAATTCACCATGGACGCTTTGGTTTTGTCGTTGGGTGGATGCAACGTAGTTTTGGGGGTCCAATGGTTAATTGGTTTAAACGACGTTTGTGTAACTTCCGAGAGAGAACAATGACGTTCCAGTGGGAAGGTGAAGTGATGACTATTTACGGGAGGGCAACCACGTGTTCTATCAGGCAAAAACTTCGAGAAGCTTCTTCGTGAACCATCAGAGGGTCAGCCATTCATGCTTCGTCTGTCAATGCCTCTCGAATTCCAACTCCAACAAATGCATTTAAAGAACGATCAGTGGAGCGTCGTAGATGAGATTAATGCAATTCTGTCGGAGTATGCGGAACTGTTTGGGGATCCCTCGCGACTTCCTCCGAATCGCAAACATAATCATCAAATTGTCTTGAAGGAAGGGGTGGAAGCCATTAACGTCCGCCCCTACAGATACTCAAGGATACAGAAGGATGTCATCGAGAAAACGGTGAGTGACCTCATGAAGTAGGGGTTCATACAACATAGTGTTGGTCCGTTTGCATCACCGGTGGTATTAGTAAAGAAAAGAGACGGCTCCTGGCGCATGTGCGTGGATTACAGAGAGCTCAACAAGAACACAGTTAAGGATAAGTTTCCTATTCCACTGATTGAAGAGTTGCTAAATGAGCTTCACGGTGCGAGCTGGTTCACCAAGCTGGATTTGCGTTCTGGGTTCCATCAGATCCGGATAAGACCGGAGGATATTCCAAAAATGGCGTTTAGAATGCACGAGGGTCACTATGAATTTATGGTGATGCCCTTCGGTTTAACAAACGCCCCCTCGACGTTCCAGAGGCTGATGAATGAAGTCTTCCGGCCATTCTTACGTCAATTCATTCTGGTATTTTTCGATGATATTTTGATTTACAGCCCATCCTTGCAAACTCACCTGGAGCACGTTTCTGAAGCTATGAGAACATTGAGGGAAAATCAATTGTTTTTAAATGGGAACAAATGTACCTTTGGAGCTCGCCAAATTGAATACCTGGGTATTTCGGAGGGGGGAGTCGCCATTGACAATCGGAAGGTTCAAACCATTGTGGATTGGCTTAACCCGAAGGGGATCACGGAGCTCCGAGGATTTCTGAGAATCACCGGATATTACAGACGATTTATTAGGGGCTACATCTTAATAGCTAAGCCCTTGACAGAATTATTAAAGGAGAGAAGTTCCAACTGGACTTGGTCGCAGGAGGAGAAGGCTGCCTTTGAGGCGCTTAAGAGAGCAATCACGGAGGCTCCGATTTTAGCACTACTGGACTTCTCCAAAACCTTCGTCGTAGAGGCCGACGCAAGCGGTCATGGAATTGGTGCGGTGTTACAATAGGAAGGTCATCCTATTGCCTTCCTCAGTAAGGCGTTGGCTCCTCGACACCGAGGCTTATCTACCTATGAAAAGGAATTCTTAGCCATCAACAAGACCGTTAGGTACTGGCATCATTACTTGAATTTTAAACAGTTTGTTGTTAAAACAGATCACCGGAGTCTCAAGTTCCTGCTGGACCAATGCCTATCAACCCCTTTCCAGCAATCTTGGCTTCCCAAACTCCTTGGGTATGATTTCGTAGTTCATTACCGTAGTGGGAAGGAAAATGTTGCTGCCGATGCCCTGTCTCGAATAACAAGTGCAGAGATGTTGATGTTCACAGTGACTCAAATCCAGGGCGAGAGCGACTTGGTGGAGGCAATAAAAAAGAGTTGGATGGAGGACAAAGCAATTATGGAAATTAAGGATCAATTGGAGTCAGACAGAAGAAAGCAGGGGCGTATGAGTGGAAGGATGGCTTACTGCGTTGAAAGGGTCGTTTGGTGGTGGGAGCCAACCCGACCTTGAGACACCAAATTCTAGCCATTAGCCACGACGATGCTATGGGTGGGCATGCTAGGGCACTGGCGACAACGAAGAAGGTTCAGAATATGTTCTTTTGGAAGGGGCTGGCAAAGGATGTTCGAAATTATGTACAAGCTTGTGCGGTTTGCCAGAGGAGTAAGCACGATAACACGGCTTACCCCGGTCTGATACAGCCGATAAAAATCCCAGAAGGTAGTTGGCGGGAGATTAGTCTCGATTTCATTGAGGGACTCCCTCGTTCAAAGGGGAAATCAGTTATACTTGTGATAGTGGACAGATTCTCCAAATACTCCCATTTCATCCCAGTCAAGCATCCTTACACCGCCAGCAAGATTGCGGAGTTGTTTCTGAATCATGTCTTTAAACTCCATGGCATGCCGGAAGTAATCGTCAGTGATCGAGACCCGGTTTTCATGAGTCGATTCTGGCAGGAGTTACTGCATCTACAAGGTGTGAGGCTGAAACACTCTACGGCATACCACCCATAGTCGGATGGCCTTACGGAGGCTGTGAATAAAATCCTTGAAACTTACCTTCGCTGCTTTTGCGGAGAGGACCCTCATAAGTGGGCCGACTGGTTAGCGTTGGCCGAATGGTGGTATAATACCACCTATAGGTCATCCATTAATTCAACCCTGTTTGAGGTTTTATACGGGTACTCTCCCACAGTTTACACCCCGTACGTAGCCAGAGATTCAAAGGTAATTGAGGCGGACAGAGTTCTATCGAGCAGAGCGGAGATCACAAGGATCACCCAGTTCCACTTACAATGAGCTCAGAACAGAATGAAGCAATATGCGGATACACGGAGATCAGAGAGAGAGTTTACGGTAGGAGACATGGTGTACCTCAAACTACAACCATACAGGCAGCATTCACTGCAGAGGCGCAGCAATCAGAAATTGGCTCCGCTTTACTATGGCCCCTACAGAATCTTGCAACGAGTCGGCACAGTCGCTTACCGATTGGAATTGCCTGCAAAATCGTTAATTCATCTGGTGTTCCATGTTTCATAATTAAAGAAGGCCTCCGGGATGGTGAGTAGTTCATCTTTCGAACTCCTAAAATTCATACATCCAGTCGAGCGAACTCCGGTGGCAATACTGGGTAGGAGGATGACTAAGAGGAATAATCGCGCGATGACTCAGTGGCTCATCCAGTGGTTCGATGGTGAGGAAGATGGAGCGACGTGGGACTACGTTTATGACCTTCAGAAACATTTCCCTGAGTTGAATTTGGTGGACAAGGCTGTAAAGTGGGGAGGAATTGTTACAGAAGGAAATGAGGAGAACGAAGATGGTGACGGAACAGTGACGCTTCCAGTTTCCGTTAAATAATGAATTGAAACGCTTCGTTTAAATAATTGCCCACCGTTGTTACTGTAGGGATTATCCTACAATATTGAACCTTTTGATTATTTAGTCTGAATGTAACAAATTGGAAGACATGTCTTAACAGAATGAAATTGATTCCTTTTCTCTCTCTCTTCTTGTGATTCTGTGGATTTCCCTACCTTCTTGCATTCCTCAGTTCCCTTCTTCCCTTACCGAATCTGTTACGAAATTGTTCTGTCGATTTTTCTTTATAACAAGCTATATGGCTATTCTATATAACACCTATCTTTGGGGGAAATTTTGATAATTGGGTATGCGTCTTGACTTCTTTACCCGATGATATAAAAAGGTCTGTCTTCATGACATAAAATTCAACTGCGATGTCTCTAATGCAATTATTAAGAATCGGATGGTACTATGGATTGAGGTATTAACAAGGTTTGGAGTTTTAGGAGGACTTATATTGTATAAGTTAATTTTATATTTTAAAGTACTAAATATGTTTATTCTTACACTTCTAAAGTTTCTTTATTCCTGATAAGTGGGCATCTTAGTTTCTCTTGTTTTTCCTATACTTACAGGCATTTATCGAAGTCTAGAACAATAAAACAGGTACTTCGTTGACTTTTAGTAGTTATGTTGCAACGTTTTTGGTTCCATCACTTGCATAGATGGATGACTGAGAGATGATGTAACCACGAAGTGACGACAAACCCTTATTGTTCCTCCAAGATCATATTTGCCAGAATAAGAATTTCAAGTATTAATATTCATAAAAGGAAAGCACGGGTGTATTCATGAATTCTCACTTGCGGAGTAATCTTTAGAGTTCTAAGACTCGGTTTGACAAATAACATATTGCATTAATAGTTAGCTTAAAGCACGGGTGTATTCATGAATTCTCACTTGTGGAGTAACATTTAGAGTTCTAAGACTCGGTTTGACAAATAACATATTGCATTAGTAGTTAGCTAATTCTATCAGCGGTTAATTATAATTGATTCTATCATTTGATTTGACTAGCAGATAATATTAGTTATTTATTAAAGATGTGTGGTAAAATTAACTATTTATTATTAGCTATTGATATGTAAAATGATTTATGATGATATGATTTTAAAAAAATTATAAGGGTATGAATATTATATTTTTTAGTATTTCATTAAATATTCTTATGAGAATTTAAATTTAGATATTTAATAATAATAATAATAATAATAATAATTATTATTATTATTATTATTATTATTATTATTATTATTATTATTATAATCTAT
>JANZLF010144703.1:0-11304 GCA_026546835.1 Erythroxylum foetidum | reverse complement strand
TAAATAAATAAATAAAATTGATCTTTTTAAATTTAATTTAATATTTTTCTATAATTTATAAATTAATTAAACAATTTAGTAAATTAATTAATTTTTAAACTTCAAATTTCTTACCTTATCCCCAATCTTTAAGATATAATTTAATTTATTAAATTAACAAATTTTCAAGTGAGATAAGTCTTAAAAAATTAATATCTTTTGATTTAGAAGTATATTCTATAACAAATTCTTATCTTATATATTACGAAAGTTAATATATTATATTATCGTATTAATTGAAGCTTTATTATTCATATTTATTTTAAATCCTATTTTATCATATAAGTTGATGTTGAACATTAGTTAAATAGTGGTATTTAGGAAATTATATGTTACTAAAAATAATTTATTCTAATCAAGAACAAATATTTTCATTGATAAATAATTCCAAAGTAATATATCTTTGTTAAAAAATTTAATTTTGACAAATTAAAATAAGTTTTTAAAATCAAAATAAATTATTTCCATGTATAATATATTGTATAACTTATTTGAATTTCACAAGCATTCTTTGTAGAAAAAAACTTTATCATAAATATATAAAATGTTTAATATTGCATTAATCTGCATGCAGGCTAATATAATAATAATGATAATAATAATAAAAGTAATCAATACTTTTAATTTAATTTAATATTTTTCTATAATTTGTAAATTAATTAAAAAATTTTAATAAATTAATAAAATTTTAAAATTCAAATTTTATCTGAAAATTTTGATTTAAAAAATAAAATTAAAAAAATAAAAACTAGAAAATGAAAATATGTGTCACAAGCGTGACAATGTAAATAATTATTTTGATTTTGATTTTTGATTTTTGATTTTTATAAAATTAATAGTAGCTTAATTAAAATTAATTTTTTTTATTAAATTAATAATAGTAAAATTAAAATTAAATTAATAAAAAAAAAGACTCACATGTCACAGGTTGTGATATACTTCGATAAAACTACACAATCGTATACTACCACCAACCTTCTCACCAACCTACTTTTTGCTAATGATAATGATCGCCGACCATTAGATTTGATCCAGTGTCTTCTTTTGTTTCCACTGCTACTACGGTTTGTTCCTAATAATATGTATTCCTTTTGTTATGTTTGCCTCAATTTTGTATGTTAACCTTCATCCCACATTGTTTGTGAAAATAGGCCTTAAATTTTTGGTCTCTTATATATATTGTCCTTGTCTCATATTGGCTAGATAACATAAGTTTTTTGTCTTTAACTCCTATATAAGGAGTCTGGTGGTGGCCTTTAAAATAGAAGTTATTACTTGGCGAAGGCTAGTAATACAAGTGTTTAGCCACCCTATTTGTAAAAGTGCTTTTGAATTCCTCCTTCATAGTGAAGATTTTTTTTCTAGCTTGCCGCCATAGATTTTTTTTCCTATGTTAGGGTTTTTCCTCGTAAGTTCCTATATCCCTTTTACTTGGTGCTTGCATTTAAAATTCTTGCTTCCGTTGGGTGTTATTTGGTGTTGTTTCCTATCTTCTTTCTTTGTCTATATAATTCCTTTAGACTGTAGCCATCATAACATATTGGTATCAGAGCATTAATAGCTTTAGCATCGACAAAGTTAGATATTCCATCACTCACGTATAACACAAAGTTTTCTATGTGGCAAATCAAGATGAAAGCCAGGCCGTATTGGCATAAATTACCAAAAGGTAAGTCTGTTAAACTACATATTGAAGAATTTAGGGAGATTATCAATGATTTAGAAAATCTTGATGTTAAAATCGATGATGAAGATTTGGCTATGCTTTTTTTTTTTATATCATCTACAACCATCATACAATAGTTTCCATGACATTATGCTTTATAGAAAGGATACTGTTACCTTGGATGAAGTTTATTCTAATTTGTTGGCAAGAGAAAGAATGGACACTTCAAAGCATGAGGAACATGGAGGAGGTTTATATACAAGAGGCAGATTGATTGAAAGGAACAATGAAAGAAGTTCACAAGTGAGGTATAAGTCAAAACATCAGAATCTCTGCTGCAACTATTGTAAGAAGCAAGGTTATGTTAAGGACGATTGTCCGATATTAAAGCATTCAATCAATATTGTAAAGATCAGGGAATTGTGCATCATTTGATCGTTCCAAGTACCCCACAACAAAATGATGTAGCTAAATGGATGAATATATCCTTATTAGAAAGGGCAAGGTATATGCTTTCGAACTCTAGACTGGGGAAAAAGTTTTGGGTAGAGGCAGTCTCAACAACTTGTTTTTTATTGAACAGATCTCCTTATACTTTTATCTGCTTAAAAACACCTGAAGAAGTTTGATAAGGTAAATCGACAAATTATGATGACGTTAAAGTATTTGGATGTCCAGCTTATACACATGTAAGTGAAGGGAAGTTAGAAACCAGATCAATCAAGTATGTCTTTCTTGGATACACTCCAAGAGTTACAGGGTATAGACTGTGGAATCCACAAACTTCCAAAGTTTTCATATTGAAAAATGTTGTGTTTTATGAGGCATCTATGCTACATCAAAAGGAGGAGTTGACTGTTCCCAATGTTGTTAACAATAACATTGAGAAGAATGAGATTGAATTAAAGTGAAGCTCTAAATACATTATGAGAGCCATGATCAGGATGTTAAAGATAATCAAGTTAAGGTGGAGTGACAAGCCAAAATAAATAGTGTTTAGCCATTTTGTTCTATTGCTATTGATCGTCCCTATCATTTCAATTAAGGTATACCTCGACAGAGGATGATTAAGAAAGCAGACTTTGTTGGGTTTGCTTTTGTAGCTGCTGAGGAGACAGAGAGCTGTTTTGAGCCTGTTAGTTATAAGGATGCAACTATCTATCCAAATTCTAATAAATGGGTTGTGGCTATATAGGAAGAAATGGAATCACTTCAAAAGAATGACACTTGGATTCTAGCAAAATTACAGAAAGATAAAAGAGTAATCAAGTGTAAATGGGTGTTCAAGGAAAAGGACAGGAATTCCCGGAATTGAAGAACTGACGTATAAAGCTAGACTTCTTGGTAAAGGATTTAGTTAGGTACCGGAAGATGACTTCATTGACATTTATTCACCCATTGTGAAACATAGTTCCATTCGGCTATTTCTTGGTCTTGTTTCATCTAATGACCTTAAATTGGAGTACCTAGATGTTAATTCCTGAATGGTGATTTAGAAGAAGAAATTTACTTACTGTAACCCAAAGGTTTTCAGGTTGAGCGCAAGGAAGACGATGTTTGTAAACTCTATAAGTTGTTGTATGGTCTCAAGCCTCAACAGTGTTATAAACATTTTGATACATTTATTTTAAATATTAGTTTTAGGAGAAGCAGTTATGAGTCTTGTGGTTACATGAGATCAGTCGGTGATGGTACCTTCATGTATTTACTACTTTATATGGATGACATGCTCATCGCAACTAGGAGCAAGTCAAAAATTACCAAGATTAAGGCATAATTAAGTATAGAATTTCAAATAAAGGATTTAAATGTAGCAAAACGCATCTTAGGTATGGAGATCAGGTGTGATCGTAAGGCTAAGAAGCTTTATCTTTCTCATAAGGGTTATGCACACAAAGTTTTGGAGAGGTTTGGTATGTGCAAAGCCAAACCAGTTACTAGACCTCTTGATTGCACACTTCAAGTTGTTGTCACGACAATGTCTAACCTCATATGAAGAAATTGAGAAAATGGGAGAAGACACCATATGCTAGTGCTATTAGGAGCATTATGTACAATATGGTTTGCTCGCTCCCTGACTTAGCACATGTCATTAGCGTGGTGAGTCATTACATGGCTAATCCAAGGAAGGAGCATTGGAAGGCAATGAAGTGCATATTAAGGTATCTCAAAGGTACGTCTACAACTCTTCTTAAGTTTGGAAATTCTATAGCTAGATTGGTTGGATATGTGGATTTAGATTTTGCGAGTGATCTTGATACTTAACAAACCACATCTGGATACATTTTTACTTTTGGTGGTTCTGCTATAAGTTGGAAAGCTTGTTTGTAAGCTACGGTAGCTCTTTCAACTACAAAAATTGAATATATGGCAATCATTGAAGCAATGAAGGAAGCAATTTGGAGATGATCATAGATTGGAGATATATTGTGATAACTAGAGTGTTATTTTCTTAACAAAAGATAACATGTTCCACAAACACACTAAACACATTAATGTCAAATATCACTTTGCTTGAGAAGTCATTACAAAAGGTGATATTATGGTTATGAAGGATAGTATGCTAGATAATGCTATTGATATAATGACAAACTCTTCTTGGATCCAAGTTCCAACACTTCTTGGACTTGGTTAATCTTGTTTCTTAAGCATCGTTCGATTTAGAGGCAGCCATGAATTTTGAACAGGGAGATTCCAATTTAAATTTCGTTTCAAGGTAGAGAATTGTTTATTTGCAACAAAATTGTTGCAAGGTGGAGATTGTTATGTTTGCCTTGATTTTGTGTGTTAGCCTTCATCCCATATTGTCTATTGAAATAGGCTTTAAGTTTGGTCTCTTATATACATGGTCCTTGTCCTATATTGGCTAGTTAATATAAGTCTTTTGTCTTTGACTCCTATATAAGGAGTTTAGTGGTGGTTTTTGGAATAGAAGTTACTGCTTAGTGGAGGCTAGTAATATAAGTGTTTAGCCACCCTATTTGTAAATGAGCTATTAAACTCCTCTTTTATAGTGAATATTTTTCTGGCTTGTCGCCCAAGGTTTTTTTCCTTGTATTGGAGTTCTTCCTCCTAAGTTCTTGTGTCCCTTTTACTTTGTTCTTGCTACTTTCTTTGTTGATATGATTCCTTTAGACTGTGGCCATCATAACACCTTTTTGTAGATGATAGATCTCTATTGAATAGCCATTGATTCCTGTATATTACGCATTTCATTTACATATTTCAATCAGTGAGCTAAATTTAGTAAGAAAGAACTTGCTAATGTTCTTAAGCATGGAGATATCAAAAGTTGAGATCACAAACATCATAAGTATTTATGAAAAGCACAAAGATGTTCGTGAAATTATGTGGATCCCAATCATAGAACAGTGGACTAAAGTTACTGTTAGGAAGTTCAACAGCCTCTAAGATTTGATGCCATAGTACACAATCTGCAAATTGGAGTTGTTGCAAACGGTGATAATTAAGTTCACGAAGAATAAGTGGCAGTCTAGAAGCAAATCTATGCTTATTTTGTTTGATCATAAGGGGAAGTTGACTTGTTTTGATGCATTCCATATGGTCCAGATATGGGGAGCCAATGCCTTCCCTTTCACTATTTCTAGACAGAAAGAACTTTGGATGCAACAAACATGGAAGCTTGACATCCTCATCCAGAGTGTTCAGAATAGCCAATCAATAGTATGGAATTGGGTAAGTTGAGCTTGTGTTGGATTTTAGAATCAGAAACTAAATAAAATAAAGTAGAATAGAAAAGAGATAATGCAAAAGGCAATTTATTGACAAACACCAAGACAAAAAATAACTAGCTTATAAATAGGATTTACACCACAACAAATCATTTGAAAAGGTGTAGAAAATAATAGATATAATTTAAACTAACAAATTGAAAAAAGAGGAGCATATTTTGAAATTTATTCAGTAACTAAAAAACCATAACTAAATTTGAATCATTCTTTCCAACATTCTCCCTTGATTCGAAGTTGTAGAAAATTCAAACTCTATAAAGCACATCTCTCCAGATTTCTTATTTGTGAAGCATATCTCTTCACTGTCTAATGCACTTCTCATCGTCTTTCCATTGTTAATCACTTCTCTCAACTAATTAAAAAAAAGTTTCTTCTTCAGCCACTTCAACTAAATTTACATGTTCTTTTTTAAATCTGCAATTCGTTTGCAGATGACCAAATCTTTTGCAGTTATATAGCATTACAGCTTTCTTTTGTGCCAACAATTCTCCTCTTCGTGGTTGGGCTTCTTACAATTTGTACATTAGGGAATGTTTCCCTTCTTTTTTTTTATGACAAAACCTTTGCTCAATAGGCTTCCTCCACCATCTTTTCACTTTCTTGTTTTCTCATTGCCCTTTTTTGCTTTTAAGCTTGTAAAGCATTAATCACTCATAGGTCCCTCAAGATCTTTGAAAGCTTTAATACCATGTTGGATTTTAGAATTAGAAACTAACTAAAATAAAGTAAAATAGAAAAGAGATAATGCAAGGGGCAATTTATTGATAAACCTCAAAACGAAAAATAACTAGCCTATAAATAGGCTTTATACCATAACAAATCATCTGAAAAGGTACAGAAAAATAATATATATAATTTAAACTAACATATTGAAAATAGAGGAGCTGATTTTGAAATTTATTCAACTACTAAAAAATCCTAACTAACCTTGAATCATTCTTTCCAACAGTTTGAACTCTGTTATGTTTTTCTTTTCTTTAAGGAATTTGGCTGAAATTGCAATCTGCAACTCTTTTGCTGGTTAGATTACAAATCAGAAGTTAATTTTCCAATTTGGAGGCAAAAACATAGACGAGGTGAAGGAAATCATACAATCAGCAGTTAGGTACAGGACATGAATTTATGATCGTCTATGTTAGTAACAGCTTCACAAAGCAACAATACCAAATAACTCAAAGCAAGACGGGTACTGCTTAATTATAGAGGAATAGTAGCAATTATTTAAGCTGAGGATAGAGAGTATGCTCTTTTCCAAAATTCAAGTTGGCGTTAATGCTGAAACAGACACAATTTTGTTTGGAGTCCAAAAGCTTCTGAGCTATAGCAAAACCACAAAATGGGCTATGCTTTCCCAAGGATCAGAAATTAAGGTCTGTGGACCTGGATCTCTATTAAAGCAAACGTTTCTCCAATTTTCTCAATGGCAGGCACAAGCGACCCATGACTTTACAACAGCTTTCGTAGGTTACTATCATGAGCTCAGCAAGCTCCAACTTCCTCCATGTCACATTAAATTCCCACCTCACAGACCTTACATCCCATTTTAGCTTCTGTGCCCTGAGTGTAATGCTATCATAAAGATAAGCACCACTTTCTCTTGTGATCACCCCAAATATCATATTACTTCTACCAGTAACACCTTCGGTACTGTTGTTTCTTCATTGGCTGATGCTGGTGTTATTGGAGGCATAAATATTGGAGTTGTAGTCACTGGTATTACTAACTCCCTCGTTGATACCTCTACCGCTACAGCTACAAATACTGCAGCTATTGGCATTAGTAGTGCCACTTCTGTTCATAGCTCGAGTGCTGCAGCTACCATTATTAAAACTAATGGCCATACTAATGCAGGAGTTCTTGATACCTCTAGCAATGCTACTTCAAACATTGGAGCTACGGTAATTAGCAGTGGCCATATTGGCATCGAAGTCCTTGATACCTCTAATATCCCCTATTAAAACGTAGCAAATATCAGTGGTTCTAATGCTGCTGCGGTTGAAACGTCCACACTGAAGTGTCTGTGTTTTCCATTTCTGTGTTGCGATGTCTTTTTTCTTTTGAGTTATAACGGGGGCTTGAATAGGCAGATGATGCCATACAATAAGACTGGAATGTTGTTATTAAGTTGTAACGGGGACATGAATAGGCAGATGATGCCATACAATAAGATTGGAGTCTTGTGACAATCTGATTGTCACGTGTAATTAGTACTAATTAAATTTGAAATGAATAAGATTCGACTATTATAAATCATAATCTCATCTACATTTTCTATGTATATATATATAAATCAGTAAGATACTAGTTTGTTTCGTTTTCTTTATATCAAAATTTTCTTGTACAAAAGTAGATTCAACTTATCATAACTTTTCATACCAATCCAATCCGTTTATATAATGCAATAGAAAACAAGAATCACTGATTAAACGTACAAAACGGAACTATTTCTACGTGACATATGTTTAGTTTTATTATGCTCATCATAATTCTATAATAAACAAAATTAACTATAGGTGAAAGTTTGATGATGCAATAATTCTATAATAAACAAAATTAACTAATGGTAATAATTGAAACATAATTTTGATGATGCAATATAATTTAAACACGAGTAAAAAACATAGGTGAAAGTTTTCCGAATGGGTGTTGTAATTTCGCAATATCTAGCACAATCAAAAAAAGAAAATTAAACACACAAATGCAAATATAAAATTAACACCGAAATTTATTAACGCAGTTCGACACACCTTATTTACATCTACGGGGTCCTTACTCAGCTTAATAATTTCATTAACAACAATAGTTTTATACAAGGCTTTACTGAGCTGACACCACTAAACCCTTGACACTATCCCTCATCCTCACTACTGTGAAAGATTTTACACCAAATAATATAACCGATCTGTGTTAACCTTAATAGAGGATTTTCTAACCAACTTTTTAATGAAAGACAATGATCAAACAACTTCAGTGATTAAAATGACTAGGAACAAAATCCGAATACACTTGAGATAGAAAAAAAAACAACTTCCCAATGAATTCAGCTCCTTCAAAGATAGATCTGAAAGTTGTTCGCGAAGTATACTGCCATAGTCTGCTGCTGGAGTTTTTGCACCTTATTCCTAACTATAAATCTTTAAGGGCAACCTCTCAAACCACAATTCATCAAAGTTGAACTGCAACACAATGATAATAGATACACTAGAAAGTATATCGGTTGCTAAGTCCAAAAGCTCCACCCTCAATTGACATCGAAGATTGAACAAAGATAACTAGCTGAATCATACAATTTTCAACTGAAAAACCACAACTGCCTACAACCTAATCAATCAACCGTTGAGAAAAGAACACACGACAGTAAAACACAGCAACAACGTGGTTCAGAAGAAACCCACTATCGAAGATTCCTTGAACATTATAGTCACATAATTCACCCATAAATCTTCACAAGATTGAGTTTTATCTTCATACAAACTCTTGTCAAAGATTATATAAGATAGTGTTAATATTTTAGCATCCAACTCAATTAAGAATTATCACTAAATCACACCAACACGATAATTCTTAAGCCATAGTCAAGCTAGAATTAACCAATCAAATACAATAAATGATTTGAAGCTAATCAACATTATCTTGAAAGTCTAATTATCAAATAATGCCAAAATAAAATAATAAAATATATAACATATATCTTAACAATCTTCATGTTTTTGACTTTGTTTGTCACAAATTTGAAACTCCTCTTTGAGGAGATAATGGACATACGAACATCAAATACACAATCCACGTTAGAAAAGAACTCCCCCTAAATCCAAAATCCAAACATCCAAGATTAACAATTAGCCAAAAAAATCAACAAAGTTCTCCCCCATGGGACAAAATTTTCAAAAGGTGTAGTCAGGAAGCATTTGAAGACCAAAGAGCTCTTCACTTTAATTGATGAAGAGCATTAATTCCCATATGAAAGATACCCTCAATCTTGTTGATTTCAGTTGCTAGCGCACATGTGGATTGATGGAGGCAGAAGCTGATGCATATGAGGGTCTAGCTAAAGTGTAAGGCAAGTCCACCATTAGTACTTGCTTATTAACATTTAAGATACCAAGGGAGATATTCATTTAAGTTACCAGTTCAAGGATATTTGAATCCAAAAGAGGAACACTATTGGCATATAAGAACTGGATGATAAGGCATGGAAAGTATAGTAGGGAGTGAGGCTTATCAATAACTGCCAACATCGTTTCCCCAAATTAAACTGTTCTCTTATTCCAATGGCATATATTAATTTAGCCTGGGTTGGATAAACTGAAACCATGTGCATACCTGGTAACCAGTTAGCCAACACCAACTTATGAATAACAAAGTATTTCTATGTTAACATAGAAGCACGCAAAATAAAGGTAGATGGCTAAGCAGTTAATCATCCACCAGTTAACATAGTCACCAACGTATCATTTGGCATATTCCAGTCATCACTATAGGCCAGATTTACAAATTATCAAAGCCCAAAAATAAATTCAATCGATTAGAGTCAAATTGAATGAGTCTACCTCGCACATATACCAATCGATAACACATAGCAGATTTGCTCAGAAGATCTTTATCCAAATTCCAGTAAAATTCTTTCACCAGTTTAGAATAAAAATGTTGTAGTAGCAACGCAACTTGCAATAGATTTCTTTCAGATGCTAGGGAATCCAAATGACATTGTTGAAATTCATCCAAATTATTGGGATGGTCAAGAACTAACCTGATATTTCCAAAAGTGTCCCATTTTTGCGTAGCAGTGGAAATTTAGAATTTGTGGGACACGACATCATTAATAGACATTCTAGCTTGGGAGTGTCTCCAAGAAGGTCGGACTGATTTATGAGCCAATTGTTTAATTAGTTTCTGTGGAGCGAAACGAGTTTCAGTAGGTGGTGACTCAACCATAAGGGCTAGAACAGTAGTTTCAACTTCAGCTTCTTCATAATTAGAATCAAAGGTTTCTATCATAGATATTATCACACACATGACATCCTCTTGTTCCAATGATCTATCCTTAGCAAAAGTGATATTGGGAATTTCAATGGGTGCTACAAATGAAGACCCAATACCATTCATTGATCTTCCACGTGATGGGTGTTGTTGGCGCTAACTAGAGTGTTGAGTGGCTACCACTGATGGTTTCTCCACCACTGAAGATCTTCATTTATGCTTCGTTTGGCCCATGTTAGCATCAGAAATTAAAAACTTAAGCATATAAAGATGAGTGTTGTCGGCGTAGTGAGAGTGAGAGATACCCAAGAGATAAGCCCAAAGTGATGAAGGAGAGAGAGCTATCTTGAGATGAAGATTACAAACCCAAAGTAATAAGGCCAAATACAAAATAAAGATAGGGAGTGAATTAAATTGGGATTGGCGGCAAGCTAAAAGAAAGAAGACAATTTAAGGATTTTAATCCCTTTCTGGTTTTTCCTTTCTTTGTTTTTATTAAAAAATACATCAAAGTTTTAAAGCACATAATCCTAAAGCGCCTCGAAGAAGTTCAAATATGACTACATCAAGAGGTTTTGTAAAGATATCCACCAATTGTTTTTCCATAGTGACATATGACATAGTGGCTATTTTGTTCTTTATAAGCTCTCGGATAAAGTGATACTTTAGAACGATGCGTTTTGTTCTTAAATGCTGAACTGGATTCTTTGAGATGTCTATTGCACTTTTGTTACCACAAAAAATTGTCAACACATCCTGATCAATTCCGTAATCTTCTAACAACTGTTTGTAAATTAGTGAAACTAGTTCACAAGAATCTTCAATTTTGATTAATCTATTCGTCTTTGGTTCTAGTTAAATCATTTA
>JANZLF010144650.1:0-11307 GCA_026546835.1 Erythroxylum foetidum | reverse complement strand
GATAATGGTGCCACATTGTTGCATGTAACGACGCGTTTAAATACGTCATTATTTTCATCCAAAAAAGTCTTAAATTGAGCAGACTCGTGAAATTTTAGCCCTTTATTGGGCAGGTCTCAAGTTTAAATCCCAAAATGATAAAACTCAAAAAGATTAAGCCCTAATTTAGGCTTTTAGACGCAAAATAATATGAGAATAAGAAACTTTAAAATGGAAATAAATATCAAGATTTATGTAAAAGACCTCCAATATAGAGGGAAAATACTATAGGATAAACGGACAAGGAAATCCACTAAAATCAGTAAGAATTTACATAAAATGTTGATCTCTCACCTCCAACAATAAATTGTCTCACAAAGTTTCAAGATTGAACTAAAGTTGATAATACAATCAATAAATACTTAAACTAATCCCAAAAAACAATAAATAAGGATGAGAATATAACAATATTTGCCTTCTCTGTTTTTCCTCACTTTTGGACATTATGCTCGCACTTTCTACAAAACCCTTTGTCTTTTTCTCTTTTATTTCATGAAATAAGTTTTTTCTGTACCGTATATGGTCACTTATATGATCAGTCGTGTAAGTGACCATATATCTTCAGTACTGCCTCATTCATAATAGTATGAGGTTATAGAGAGTTACATGGTCTCCACACACGGCTTTGTGTCTTCACACAGGCATGTACACGATTGTGTATGCCTTTACCTCTTCATAATTTCTTCACATTATAGAGATTTACACCGTTGATCTACACAGTGGTGTAAGTCAAGACATGAACATGTAGCACTCTACACAGTCGTGAATCTCTCTAGAAAAGATTTTTCTATCTTATCTTCATTTTTTCTTCATTCCCACAAACCATAAAGTTGTCTACGGTCATCGAAAATTTCAAAATAGGGCTAGACACTCAACAATCTCTCCCTCTAGCCCAAATATGGGAAAGATGCGTTATTCTCCATCATCTACTTGAGATACATCTTGACAATCTTTACTATAAAACTCATACTTGTTTCTTAGAATCACTTTAGTCAGTATATCAGCACCATTCAAATATGTATGAAACTTCTTCAATATTAATTGTTATTCTTTTATCATATACCTCCATCAATGATATATGAAGTCTATATACTTTATACTAGAATGATATACAGTATTTTTTCTCAAGTCAATAGTACTTTGACTATCACAAAATACTACATAGTCTTCTATCTATACAACTCTTAAAGTAACCATTTTAACCAGAGCATCCCCTTACAAGTTTCCACTACATTTATATATTTTGCTTTAGTCGTAGATAAAGTCATATACTTTTATAGCTTGGATTGTCATAAGACGACTCCCCTTGCAAAGTTGAATAGAAAACCTGAAGTAGATTTTCTTCCATTAAGATCTTTAGTCATATCTACATTTGTAAAACCTCATAGAGTTAGCTTACCATTACCAAAGCATAAACTCCACTTCCATGAGTCTCTTAAGTATTTTAGAATCTATTTCACTGCTTACTAGTGGACCTTCCTTCGATTTGGCAAGAATTTGCCCATCAGCCCAATAGCATAATCAATATTTATCCTTGTGCACACCACTGAATACATCAAAGACCCTACTGCAGATGAGTATCGAATAGAGAACATACCATATTTATCTTTTTCTATTAAGGGACATACATGTTTACAGAAATTGAAGTAAGATGACACTAGTGTGCTAACTGGCTTGACATGCTTTATATTGAACCTTTCTAGCACTCATTCAGTATATCTCTCTTAAAATAACCATGGTTGCCTATCCTTCCTATCTTGAGTTATCCCTATACCTAAAATTTACTATAGGACTTGAATTTTGCATATCAAAATATTTGGACAAGTCCTCCTCCGACTTTTAAATTCTACCAATATCTTAAATTATAATCAGCATATCATCAATATAAAGAAGGAGAATGATGAAGTTATCACATGAGAACTTTTTGAAATACATGCAAACAATACCATAAGCTTGTTTGTAGCCATGATCCTTTATAAAGGAATTTAACTTTTGATACCATTGCCTTGGAGCTTGTTTTAAACCATATAGACTTTTCTTCAACTTATAGACTATATTTTCCTTACCTTTAAATTTGAAACCTTTTAGTTGCTCCATGTATATCTCTTCTTTCAAATCTCAGTGCAAGAAGGCTATTTTAATATCCACCTGTTCGAGTTCAAGATCTAAACAGACAGTTAAACCCAAAACTATTCTGATTGAGGTCATCTTGACTACTAATGAAAATATTTCATCAAAGTTTATTACCCTTCTTTTAACCAAATCCTTTCACTATTAGCCTTGCCTTGTGCTTTACCAACTTGTTACCATCTATCTTTATTGTGAACACCCACTTATTCTTTAATGCCTTTTTGTCTTTTAGAAGCTTTACAAGCTTGTATGTATTATTCTTCTTCAAAGAATCCATCTCTTCCTTTATAGTTACAAGCCAAAGTTCTTTATCTTCACAAGGTGCAACCTCTTAAGCTAGAGATATTTTTCTTCCTTGTGGATCTTCAAAAGTGTGTTTCATCAGCTGTTGAATCCATTTGGTTCCCTTCCTCATTATCTTCACTGGATTCATTTCAATATTTTCTAGATGTGGTTCGTATTGCTCATCATTATCAGATTGTATCTAATCACCACTAATATCTGTTTGGTCAGACATTCCATCTTCTTCACCTGTAGAATACTCAATAATCGAAGGAATTGGTGGAGATAACTATGTCATATGATAAACTACAGTATGACGATCTATCTTTAGTCAGAAGATTAACAACTATCTCATGCTCTTAGAACACCACATCCCTACTCCTGACTACATTTTTCTTCTTTAGGTTATCAAGTCTGTAGACAAACTAATCACCACCATATCAAAAAAAGATGCAAGATATCAACTTTAAGTCAAGCTTCTTTTCTAATCCTTGGGTATGTGTCTAAATACCTTACAACCAAAAGCTTTCAAATGAGATATGTGGGATCCTTGTTAGTTCACGCTCGCTCAGGAATCTTATAATCTAACAAATTAAGGGATTTTGACTAATCAATTAAATTGTATCTTGGACTACTTCTCTATAAAATGTCTTTAGTAACATAAACATTTTGAGCATTCAACAAAACTTCTCCATAATGGTTTTGTTCATCCTCTCAACAACCCATTATGTTGTGGAGTCCTTGGTTTAGTTTTCTCATATCTAATGACATATGTTGTATAGTGTTCTTTAAACACGTTAGAAGTATACTTCCCTCCATTGTCTATTCAAAAACACTTCAGCTTCCCTTTCTACCATAATATGAAACTTCTGGAAAGTTTCAAATACTTGATTCTTAGAGTTCAACATGTATACCCAAGCCTTCCTCGAAGCATCATCAACGAATATAACAAAATATCTTTTACCTCCTAGTAACTCCTTCTCAATAGGACCATAAACATATAAATGCACTAAGACTCCTTCTTAATAGGACCATAAACTTCTGAATGCACTAATTCTAATAACTCCGACTTCCTTGTAGATCTTCTCTTAAAAGAGACACGATACTACCTTTTAATCAAGAAATAATCGCAAGGATTAAGCAGTTGTGAGTTCTTAAATGAATTTTCTAGCCAACAACTTTAATCCCTTCTCATCACACGTCCTAATCATCAATGCCACAAATTCATAAAAGATTTGTCTTAGGCTGTGTATACTTTTGCACCACCACACATCTTTAAGTGTGTCTTATATAGTGAGCAATATAACTCTCCTTGGGAAACCGTCATGACATCTTTGGACAGTTTCCTCTTCATATACCCCAAAGTGGGTTGAAATCATTCTTAATCTATCACATTAATGAACAACATATTTAACTTTAGGTCAGGGATTTGTCAAACATCTCTTAAGGTTAATAAGCATATGATGTTTGTCTAAACTCGGATATCACCTATTCTGACTACCTTGGAAAAATTTTGGTTTTCTATCTTTACACTCTCAAAATCTTCCCTTTTGTAGTTTGAGAAGTACTCCATCTTTAAAATACAGTGATAAGATGCTCTAGTGTTAATAAGCTAATTAGAACCAAAATTATTGATGTGGTAGCATTTACAATTTGTACAAACTAGTGACACCCCATTATACATGCTTGAAGTTATTACTATTGTATTTTTATCATCACCGTCATTCTAACATTCTTAGATTTTCTTATCCATCTTATACTTATAGTATAATCTCTTAATGTGTCCTGACTTATCGCAATAGTGATATGTTTTTATGTCTTTGTCGCCTTTGGATTTTGAAAGGTTTTTAGACTTGCCACGACTTTTAGGACCCCTACTCTTGTTTATTCCCCTGCTTTCAATCACAAAAGCATGCACGTTGTTTAATCCAATCTTCTTTCTTTTGATTTCTTCATTAAATATATCCTCTTTGATTATATCTAAAGAGAGCACACCTTTAGAAGCTGAGTTGCTAATCATTACCATTAGCATTTTCCAGCTATTTGGTAATGATCAATAGAAACAAAGCTTGAAGCTCATCATAAAAATGATCTTCATTGTACTAAGCTTGTTGATTATATCCTAAAATCACTTAGATGTTTCGACCCTAATTTCCTAGCTTTCAACTTGATGTTCACAAGCCTCTTAATAAGAGAAACCTTATTATGAGCAGCCTTCCTTTCAGACAAACCTTTCTGCTTCTTCCATAGCTCAAAAGGATTTGTTTCTTGAGACTCGTGGTTAAATATACTGATATCAATCCATTATCTTGTAATGCCTAGAGTTTTCCAGTTCATCTTTTCTCATTCTCTATTTGACATCTTTTTAGGTTTTGAAGGATCATCCTTCACATCTTTGTCACGTCAATATGATCAAAGAGATTCTTATAATACAGAAGGTTCTCTATCATGGGCCTTTAAATAGAGTAATGTAAGGATGTTAACTTGATCATAGATTTGTTTCCACCTTTCATTATGATGACTTTAATACCACTTGTTATGAGACAAACAACACAATTCTCTAAAAAATCAACCAAATATCAACAACAATAAAAAAAACTTTTTAGGTTGCAGCAATAAAAAAATTTTGAGAATAAGAAACTTTAAAGATGAAACAAACACCAAGATTTACGTGGAAAGTATGGAGGAAAAAGACGAGACAAATTGAAAAGCAAATCCACTAAACTCAATAAGTATTTACAGAAAAAGTTGATCTCTCACCCCTTAACAACAACTCATTTCACAAAGTTTTAAGATTGAAACCAAAATTGATATCACAATCAACAAATACTTAAACAAATCCCTAAAAATAATGAAACAAGGATAAGAATACAGCACTATTTGTCCTATATTTATTTTCCTCACTTTTGGTCATTATCGTTGTACTCTTTATAAAATCTTTCGTCTTTTTCTCTTTTATATCATGGAATAAGATTTTTTTTTACCATATAAGTGACTGTGTATCTTCAACACCAACTCATTTACAATTATACAAAGTTATGGAAAGTTATACGATCTCCACACACAATTGTACATCTTCACATGAGCATGTATACGAGCATATACAAGATTGTGTATGTCTTCATAATTATAAAGACTTACACGGTTGATCCCTCCGATAATGTAAGTCAAGGCATGACTATGTAATATTCTACATGGCTGTGAATAATTTTTTTTCTATTTTGTTTTCATTTGTTCGTCATTTTATCGAAACATAAAGTCATCCATGACCGGTGTAAGTCTCAAAATTGGACTGGTTACTCAACAAAGAAATCAGTGTCTAATAATTCCAGTGTAAGTGTCATTACGGTTCTTTTAAAATTTTCCGTTTTGAAGCAAAAATGGATAAGGACAAGGGTGACAACTTAGTCTGGAACGTGAGCACAGGTGATTGTAGGACGAAGAAAGATGACAAGTCACACCCACCCCACGCTAACGAACTATACATTAGTGGCGTCCAATAGAATAGAGCCCTACCCTACACTTTCTTTCAACCAATTACACTCTAACTCTCTCTTCCCTTCACTTTGCGCTGTCAAATATAGGCCAACCCTACATTCTCTTTTAATTGCATTTTCACCCTCAATCCAAATTATTTAATCATTTCAGCCTCTGAACATGTAAAAGATTGACAGAGGACGGTCCGTCTATTATATACCTTGGTGGGGCTCTTCACACCTCTTTGGCTTCTTCTGGAGTTCACATTTTCCCAATTTGTCGCGAAACATAGAATAATCAGCTGGACAAGCCACGTAGGGAGGAACTTTTAAGTCCCAGCCTCAGCCCCACATTTTAGAAAAGATCAGGGCCATTGGTATTTTTATGATGTTGCCAACTCCCAACTTCTTAGTCAAATCCGGCAAACATTGGCCCTGATGGTTAACAGTCAAGAAGATTCCGCCTATAGAAACTGACTTGCTTTAGGGCAATGCTGCAGGGGCTAGTTCCTATTTAATTGTTTTGTGTTAGTATAAAAATATGGCTGGGCTCATACTCAATAGTCATTCATAGTGGCGTTCATCATGCCGTTGTCTCCTCAACGGTTGATTAACAATGTGGAGATCATCATGACTCCTCCGGTCCTAGCCCTTGTTCATTGCCCTTTGTCCTTTGCCTTTTCAATTGGTTTATCGCAACACAAAGTTTTAGGCTTGTAACAATTGATTGATGTAATATTTGATAACATTTCCATTATCTTATTACAGATTATTGAGAGCAAATAACATCATCCAATTCCAATCAGAATGAATGATGGCCTAAAAAGTATTCAAATGAGTAAAAGCCATGACAAGCCAGGGAGCAGCTCCTACCATTTAGTTAGCTATATGCTTTCTTCTCAACTCATTATTCTCTTCAAAGTCTCACGATAAATTGGCTGCGTTCTTCCTGTCAACCCGTACTAAATCTGTTCTTAACCTAATGCACACTCTTACACCAACTTGTTTTTTTAGCTGAATTTCGTTGTGTTTTACTAAATCTGTTCTTAATCTAATGCACACTCTTACACCAACTTGTTTTTTAGCTGAATTTCGTTTTGTTTTTGTTTCGCACTAACAATTATCAATCTTCCCGAGGTCTACTTGCCAAGCACCTTTCCCATTGTTCAACACTTTCCCATCTCTCCTTTCACACTCTACCCTCCTGTTCCCCCTCTATTCTTTTACACTCTCTCCTCTCTCTCAAGCTTTTATCTTCGCGGCTCACTTGCTTTTCTGCTACTGAAAGGTAAACCCTTTGAAGCCTCCAGCTTTCGCATTTTCTAACTAAGCTAGTTTCTCTTCAACTCTCACTTTCCTATTCCTGGACATGGTATCCTTGATTTTACTGCTTCTGGTTCTTTGTAATGGTTTAGTAGATTCTTTGAACAGCGAAGGCTATGCACTTTTGTCTTTCAAGCAGTCCGTTTATGAAGACCCCGAAGGGTCATTGAGTAATTGGAACTCTTCTGATGTGAACCCCTGTTCATGGAATGGGATTACATGCAAGGGGGGAAGGGTTGTGTCTGTTAGCATTCCAAAGAAGAAGCTTTATGGGGTGCTTCCTTCTGCTCTTGGGTATCTCTCTGACCTTAGGCATGTGAATTTGAGGAATAATAGGTTCTTTGGTAGTTTACCTGCTGTGCTCTTTCAAGCCCAAGGATTACAAAGTTTGGTCCTTTATGGAAATTCTCTATCTGGGTCTTTGCCTGATGAGATTGGCAAGCTTAGCTATCTTCAATTCTTAGATTTATCACAGAATTTCTTAAATGGATCATTACCCATTTCACTTGTTAGATGCAAGAGACTTAGGACCCTTGATCTTAGCCAGAACAATTTTACCGGTCTTTTGCCACAGGGGTTTGGCACTGACTTGGTTTCGCTTGAGAAACTTGATATGTCATTTAATAAATTTAACGGCTCAATTCCCAGTGATATTGGAAATTTGTCTAGTTTGCAAGGAACCGCTGATTTCTCGCATAATCTCTTTAGTGGTTCAATCCCTGCTAGTCTTGGGAACCTTCCTGAGAAGGTTTACATTGATTTAACTTATAATAATCTAAGTGGTTCAATACCTCAAAATGGTGCTCTAATGAACAGAGGACCGACTGCATTTATTGGTAATCCTGGCCTTTGTGGCCCTCCATTGAGGAACTCTTGCCCTTCTGATGTTCCCAGTGCCAGTTCTCCTTCATCAATCCCATATCTGCCTGGTACCCGCACACCTCAAGCTTCGGATAATGTGAAGAGTGAGAAAACGAAAGGACTCAGTAAGAGTGCGATAATCGCAATTATTGCGAGTGATATAATTGGAATTTGCCTTGTTGGGTTATTGTTTTCATATTGTTACTCAAGGGTCTTTGTACGTAGCAGGGATAGGGATGAAAAGGGTTATGGTTATGAGAAGGGAGTGAAGGGGAGGAACGAGTGCTTTTGCTTTAGGAAGGATGAGTCTGAGACTTTGTCTGAGAATGTGGAGCAGCATGATCTTGTGCCTCTGGATAGTCAGGTGGCTTTCAATTTGGATGAGTTGCTCAAGGCATCAGCTTTTGTTTTAGGGAAGAGCGGAATTGGAATTGTTTACAAAGTTGTGCTTGAAGATGGGCTTACTTTAGCTGTGAGAAGATTGGGTGAGGGAGGCTCTCAAAGGTTCAAAGAATTCCAGACAGAAGTAGAAGCAATTGGAAAGCTAAGACATCCTAATATTGTAACTCTCAGAGCCTACTACTGGTCTGTTGATGAGAAGTTGCTAATCTATGACTATGTACCAAATGGAAGCCTTACCAAAGCACTTCATGGTGAGTTTAATGAAGCTTTTTTTACTATGAACATGGACGTCTTTTGGTTCTTTTCTCGTTTGATTTTTTTTTTTTAATCTCATAATTCTTTAGTGTTTATTGAATCTGTTCATTTTTTCTTGTGTATTTTGTGATATTGGTTCTTTACTTTTGTCAATAGGGAAGCCTGGGATGGTGTCGTTTACACCACTGTTGTGGTCTATTCGGTTGAAAATCATTAGGGGGATTGCTAAAGGCTTGGTTTATCTGCATGAATTTAGCCCCAAAAAGTATGTTCATGGAGATTTGAAGCCAAGTAATATACTTCTTGAACATAACATGGAGCCAAAAATTGCTGATTTTGGGCTCGGTCGTCTTGCTAATATTGCTGGGGGCTCTCCAACTCTGCAATCTACCCGAATTGCTGTTGAGAAACCACAAGAAAAACAACAAAAGAGTGTATCTGGATCTGAAAATGCCACAATTTCATCTTCGAACTTGGGATCTTATTACCAAGCTCCGGAAGCACTTAAAGTGGTGAAACCATCACAGAAATGGGATGTCTACTCTTATGGGGTGATCTTACTTGAGATGATCACAGGAAGATATCCTGTTGTTAGCGTGGGTGCCTCAGAGATGGATCTTGTTCAGTGGATTGAGCTTTGCATTGAAGAGCAGAAACCACTTGGAGATGTTTTAGACCCAACTTTATCTCCAGAGGCAGATAAAGAAGAGGAGATTGTTGGTGTTCTAAAGATTGCAATGGCTTGTGTCCATAGCAGCCCTGAAAGGAGACCAACAATGAGGCATGTCTCTGATGCTCTGAACAGATTGGTCGTGTCTTCTGATTGAAAAACCTACTGGAACTTCCACTTCACTGCCCTTCTTGAAGCTATTTTTCCTCTCTTGTTTTCTTAATCACGTTGAGTAGGATTTTCAAGATTTTTTTTTCCTTTTTGCTGTCCAAAGATGTATCCTTGACAACTGAAGTGTAAAGTGGCATCTGTGTGCTTCATGTTAATATTCTTTGGTAGGATTATCATCTATGTCTTTGCACAAGGCCCAGATAGTTGCAGGTAGCGATTCTATAACTCTATTATAAGTAATTGCGTTTATGTCTTCTTTCCAGCTCTTACAGCTGGACTTTGGCTGGTCTGTTTGTTCATGATCAGTAGGTCTTGTTTTAATTCTTTGGTTGTGGTATCTTACCTTTAATGACAATGGAACTGAGCAAGAAGGGACAGACCTAAGCTTCTTAGTTTCTGTGATTAATTTTCTTTTCTTTCAGGTGCCAACTGTTGATTATGTAATGTAACGCTACATTATTTGTTCAACTCTAACTAAGGAAATATTGCTACTGATGAACGTGGAATTCAATAAATATGATTCTACTTTAATATAGCGATTATTAAATTAACAAAATAAAATAAAGGAAAGGAGAGCTTTAAGGTGAAAATTAAAAACATGAGAACAAAATAAGAATGCAATTTAATTAAATAAAATAAGAATGAATATCTAGTCCAAAATAAATTAAAGAAAAAGAGAGCTTTAGGATGAAAATTGAAATAGAATAAAAGTAAAAATATGAAAACAAATCAAGAATGTATTTAATGAATCAACTAACAAATGAACATCTAGTCAAAGTTATGAATACCGTACCGGGCATGGTACCGGATTGGATTCTGGAATAGAACTGTACCGATATCGGTCAGTATTGATTACCGTTTCGGGTAATTTTTAAATTTATAAAATAGTCCCTAAAATTTTTAAAAATTGCACAATAGTCCATATTAGTATATTGTACAGTTGTACTGTATACTTTACTAGTTTACTGTTTACATTAATCATGCTTTCAAAAATCTTAATAATAAATAATAATGACAATTAATATAAAATAAGTCAATAACAATAAATTTTAAATATTTTACATATAATAATAATAATAATAATAATAATAATAATAATAATAATAATAATAATAATAATAATAATAATAATAAAGAATAATAATAGTACTAATACTATTATGGCCTGTTTGGTTCAAAGAATGGAATAGAGAAGGAATAGAATAGTTATTCTTAGGAATAGAAAATATGAGGAATAGAATAGAATAGGTATTACTTTGTTTGGTTAAAGGAATGGAATAAATAAAGAATTTCTATTCCTGTGTTTGGTTTGAAAATATAAACTTGGAATGACAAAGGAATAACTAACAAAAAGACTAAAATATCCTTATTATTATTTTTATTAATTTTATTATTCTTATCATTATTATTAATAATAATCATCATTAATTATCTTTGCCAAATTTTCTACTTATTCTAATTCTTATTATTATTAATTTTATAAATTATTTTTATTATTAAAATACTTATTATTATTAATTTTCTTCTTCTTCTATTTATTATTATTATTATTATTATTATTAACTTTATTATTCTTATTATTATTAATTATATATGTGTAGAAATAAAAAGATATTTTAAAATATATTTCATTTTATTGTAAACAAGTTTTAGAAAATAATTCTTCAAATATTATAACTTATTTAATTTGTAAATAAA
>JANZLF010144559.1:0-11317 GCA_026546835.1 Erythroxylum foetidum | reverse complement strand
TTAAACTGATGTTTCTTTCTTCCGTCTTATTTTCGTATCGTCTGCTTTTTGTCTTCGTAAAGCTTCCGTCTGCTTTTTGTATCGTCTGCTTTTTGTATCGTCTGCTTTTCTTCCTTCTGTTTTTCTTTCGTCTGCTTTTCTTTCGTCTGTTTTTCTTTCGTCTGCTTTTCTTTCGTCTGTTTTTCTTCCTTCTGTTTTTCTTTCGTCTGCTTTTCTTTCTTCTGCTTTTCTTTGTATATTTCTCTTTGTTTATTATCAAAATTATTTAATACGTGAAGTCTGGTTTTGACTTAACACCCCATTCCAGACGTACTCTAGAGTCTCTGAATATCCTTTTTAGTATCATTCCGTATGGTAGAGCAGTTGAGTCTTTTTTAGACTTTACCATATAATGAACAATAAAGAATGGAAGGTTGATAGGATGACGATTTAGTAGATAAAATAAGCATTGTCCATTTAGCATTGTTACCAAATGCCTTGATCCTGTTCTCGGTAGTACACAATGCAAAAGAAGTGAGTGTAATACCCTAGCATTTGGAACAAGATTGGATGCCTTCTTCTCCTTTAGATCATTGCCTCCATATAACTACAAATTGATCTGGGTTTCCTTCATGCTAGCTTATGTCATCCATCTAACTTTACTTGTGAGCTTCTCTCCTTCAAATGGACACTCCGTGACCTTCTCAATCATCTTCATGGTTACAATAATCAACAATCTATCTACCGAAGATACAAGAGTATAGGCTACCACTTCCATATTCTTCCAAAATTCATAAACTTCATTCATGTAGACTGTCTCTTGAACTTGAAAGAAATTCCTCCATCTAGCTGCTACAATCTCCGATTCAATATCCATGTTGTCCTATTTTATCAATTTCAATTATCTTGCCCTGCTGGTTGTCTCCAAAAGTTACCGATCCTTCGTTCTTATACTGAAGATCTAGGAACATAGACCTTCTTCCCATCATGTGTCGCGAGCATCCACTGTCCAAGTATCAATGGTGCTGGCTGCTTTTTCCAAGGAAGGATATTTGCAAGTGGTGTTATCTGTCTCTTAGGTACCCAAATTTTCTTGGGTCCTTTAGGGTTAGTTCGTGCACAATTCATAGTATGATAATGCAATTGATGACATCTCTGATAATGATTAGGTTGATGAAATTTCTTCCTTAAGGGAGCAGAAATCTTTTTATGCTGAGGATGTTTTTTATTAAAACCTAATCCAGTTTTATCATTAGGGTGTCTGTATTTTCCTAGCATATCATTCATTTTTCTTGTGCTCTTCGTAAATGTTGATAGATAAGCTGAAAGACTATTTATTCTCTGTTTCAGCTGATTGATCTCTTCAAATCTATCTACCATAACCTTTTTCTTCATCTCGTCTACTTGTTTCTTTAGGCGGACATTTTCCTCTTCTAATGCTTACGTATTTTTCAAGTTTTCTACGTACTTTTTCTTAAGCAACTTATACTGCTTTAGAATTGCATGAGAATCTTCTAATAATTCTGAGTATGCATCTTGTAATTCATTAAATTTTGAGGTTAGCTCCTCATCACTTTCTTCTTTGGCTACTAGGCAGATACTTGCTTGCACCGATGCCTCTGAGTCCGTATCTTATTTAGACGAATCTAGATCATCCCAGGTTGCCATCATGCTTGTCTTGCCTTCTCTACTCTTGTTTGGCTTTTTCTTTAACAATGGACAATCAGACTTGTAATGTTCCAGTTTATTGCATTCATAGCATGTGATGGATGTTTTCTCGTTCTTCCCTTCTTCTTTGCTATTCTTCTTGAAGTAGGATTCTTTGTTTCCTTTAGCCTTTTTCTTCCACATGCGTCTGATCTTCCTCGAGATAAATGATAGTTCATCATCTTATTCGCTTGAAGCATGATCTGAATTACTAGAATCGTCATCTTTGACTTCCTCAATCTTTAGTGCTTTTAACGATGAGCTCCTCTTCCTTTGGTTCTTCTGATTCTTCTGTCCAGCCTTCATTGCTATGGATTTGTCCTATCTGTTTTTATCTTCTGCATCGAGTTCAACTTCATGTATCTTCAAAGATCCAAGTAATTCATCAAGCTTCAATATGCTTAAAATCTTGGCTTCTTTTACGCCTGTAACTTTTGGTCTCCATCTCTTTGGTAAACTTTTTAGGATCTTTCTAACGTGATCTTGATTGTCGTACGTTCTATCGAGAGCTTTAAGTCCATTGATGATAGTTTGAAATCTTTCAAACATCTGATCGATAGACTCTTCGTCCTTCATTTTGAACAGCTCATACTAGTGTACAAGAATGCTTATCTTGGATTCCTTTACTTGATTTGTGCCTTCATGTTCGATGGATAGTGTATCCCACATCTCCTTCACAGCGTGGCATCCGTGAACTTTATCGTACTCGCTTTTGCTTAGGGCATAGCTTAAGAAAAACTTGGCCTTCGAATTTAGCTGGAATCTTGCTTTTTGTTCTTGCAGACCATTTGATTCGTGGAATGGCATTTCCTTCTTCATCTACCGGTGTATACGATCTATTTTTATTATCTCCCAAAGATCGATATGAACAGATTCAATAAAGAGCCACATCCTGTCTTTCCAGTAATGATAGTCTTCTCCATTAAACGCTGGAGGTCTAGTTACGGAGGCACCTTCAGCTATGTATATGTGTGACTCAGCCATGGATCTTTATCCACACTTTGTTACGGTGATTCTTAGATACCAAACTCTGATACCAATTAAAGTGAATCACACGTTAGTATACTATATATAAAATTCACAAGAAAGGGGGGTTGAATTGTGTATTTGAATTTTTAGTACAATCCCCTTTTTAAAAAATTTGCTTTCTCAAAACGATTGACAAAAAATATTATTAAGTATTTGTATCAACAATAGAAACAAGAGTTAAGAGTTGAGAGTGATAATCGACACAACAATTTTATACTGGTTCACTCCAGAGGATGCCGAGCCCTCCCACCTGATGGAGGGCGTTGAGGCCTTTGGGAGCAGAGACGGGGCGGGGCACGCTGGTTCTAAATCCCCTCCCAACGTTCCTCCCGACTTAATCCCAGAAACGAGTCCCCCGATAGAATTGTCGATCCAACCTCTGGACGAGGAGATGGGTCCGACCCCTCAGGATGTAGAAACTCGGGAATCCCAGGATGGAGGCCCCAGTGGCGCCTTGTCTTAGGTTTTGTTACCTTCGTTTCCTTATGTCAATTCTTCTCTAGAATTGTCAAGGAGCAGGAGGGTTGCATTTTCAGACCATTTTGCGTAACTACCTGAGTATGTATAAGCCGAACATTCTGGTCTTGATGGAAACCAGGATCAGTAAGGAGCGCGTTCAGGCTGTCATTCTTTCACTCGGGTTTGATTTTCCTTTCACATTAAGGCGAATGGGTTTTCGGGTGGCATTTGGCTTCTTTGGACGGAGGCTTATGATATTTTTGTTCTTCTGGCTCATCGACAGTTTATCCATACCATTGTTACCTCGACTCAAAAAGACTTTACCGCGGTCTATGCTAGTCCGCAGCAGGCCTCTCAGGCCCAGCTTTGGCTGCTCTTAACGTGGTTGGGGGATTCCGTACTAGGCCCTGGCTGGTGGGAGGAGATTTTAATGCCAAACTGGCAAGTTCGAATAAATAGGGTGGGACCTGTTCCTCGAGAGTAGTTAACACTAGGTTCAAGGATTGGGTCCATCAGTGCGGGCTTCATGATTTGGGTTTTGTGGGCTTGAGATTTACTTGGAGACGAGGTACGGTTCACGCCCATCTGGATCGAGTTTTTGGATTGAATTCTTGGCTCCCCAAGTATCCACAATCGCTCAATCAACATCTCCCCTTCCTTGGTTCAGATCATCGGCCTATGCTGTTTCAATTCCATCCGTTACCTTCCCAGTCGTTGTGATCCCCACCCTTCCGTTTCCAAAATGCCTAGGTCACTCATGCAATGTTTCCAGGTTTGGTGGCGCAGCATTGGCTTCCCATTGACGAGTATGAGTAAATCTTTAATTCGGTTTTCTATCCATCTTCAGAATTGGCACACTCAGGTGTTTGGCAATATTATTCATCGTAAACGTCGCTTGATGGCCCGATTATGGGGCATTCAGCATGCTCTGTCAGACGATCCTGCTGACCCACTGTTGGACCTGGAAGACAAATTGAGCAGAGATCTTATACAAGTCCTCAGTGAGAAGGAATTGCTTTGGCACCAGAAAGCCCGATGTCAATGGCTTTCGAAAGGGGATCGTAATATGAAGTATTACCACTCAGTCACCCTCTCTAAGCAGAAAAAGTTGTGGATTGTCTGTCTCACTGACTCTGCTGGCCATCGGATTATGGACCCGGATCTTCTAAGTCATCACGTCCACACCTTCTATGCCCAACTCTTCACTGAGGCCGTTGAGGACTATATCCCGCTTTCTTACTTCGAGGTAGCCTCGACCTTTTGCCTGCTTAGATTCAGGGCCTCGAGATGCCAGTACATGCCCATGAAATCAAGAGTACAATATTCACTACGAACCCGAACAAAGCCAGGGGGTCGATGGGTTTAATGCACTCTTTTTCCAGAATCAGTGGCGGACTGTTGGTCCAGAAGTTGTGGCATTTATCCAAAAGATTTTCAATCAGGATCATTAAGAATTGGATTTGAATCAAACCCTTTTGATCCTTATTCCCAAAGTCCCGGTTCCCCTGCATGTTTCTCAGTTTCAACCTATTAGCCTGTGCACGGTTCTCTATAAGGCTATCGCTAAAGTTATCGTTAATAGGTTGAAACCGCATATGCCTCAACTAGTCATGGAGAACCAATGTAGTTTCATTCCTGGGCGGCAGATCACCGACAACATTATCATTGCCCAAGAGGTGATACATTCTATATGGACAAAGATGGGCAGGAAAGGCTTTCTAGCCTTAAAAGTTGATCTGGAAAAAGTGTATGATAGACTGGGTTGGGCTTTTATTCAGGACACGCTTATCACAGTTGGGCTTCCTGCGTCCCTCATCCGCGTCATCATGAACTGTTTCACGATTGTGTCTTTCCAAGTGGCCTAGCAGGGCACAATTTTGAACCCCTTTCGCCCGTCTAGGGGTGTTCGCCAAGGAGACCCGCTTTCTCTGTACCTATTTTTCCTCTGCATGGAGCACCTTGGACACCTTATCTCACAGAGGGTGGACTGTGGCAATTGGAAGCCCATCCATCTTAATCGGACGGGGCCTCCCATATCCCATCTTTTCTTTGTCGATGACTTAGTCCATTTTTCTTAGGCTGAGGAATCACAGACCCACGTGCTAGCCCGCATATTACAGACCTACTGTTTGGCCTCAGGATAGAAAGTCAGCACCGAGAAGACTCGAACCTTTTTTCGAAGAATGTGTCTCGTGAGCTCGCAAGGTGACTCAGTCACAGTCTTCAGATTCGTTGTACAAATAATCTAGGCCGATATCTAGGGTTCCCTTTAATTCATGAGCGTACTTTTAGGCACATCTTCCAACATATCCTGGATACGGCCTAAAACAAGCTTACGGGCTGGAGTGCGCAATCTCTTTCGTTCGCTGGCCGAGTTACTTTAGCCTAGTTAAGTTGATCATCTCCGCCCTTCCTATTTTCACGATGCAAACGGTCCGTCTCCCGCGTCAACTCTGTGATGATCTTGAAAAACTCATACGTGATTTTATCCGGGGTTCGACCCCCTCGTAGCGGAGACTCCACCTGGTGAACTGGGATTCTATATGCCAACCGAAGACTACTGGGGGATTGGGCATCAAACGCATCCGCCTTACCAATGACCCGTTACTTGCAAAATTAGGTTGGGCTTTTCTGACTAACCCCTCAACCCTTTGGGTTTGAGTTCTCCGAGGTAAATACCGTCTGGATACCTATCATTTGCCCCAAACTATAGCTAGGTCACGGGCTTCCTTGGTCTGGCGAGGCCTGTCAGCGGTCTGACTGCTTGTTCGTCAGGGCAGCCGCTAGGTTCTGGGGAATGGTCACCGGATTTTATTCTGGCTCGATAACTATGTAATGGACTGGGGCCCATTTGTCCACCTGCGACCATGGACATACCTAACTCTCTCCTGTACGCCACGGTGGCCGACTTCACTAACCGGTAAGACACATGGCTCTGGCCCGAGTTCCAGCAGTATCTTCCTTCGACAATCTATTTAGACCTTGCTGGCATTTGGCCTATGGTCGAGGAATGTATGGACGATAAATTAATTTGGGGGCCCACCACCTATGGAAGATTGGCGTCGACGTCGACGTATGAGTTACAGGAACGCCCTGGTGTTGACCCGCCTCCCAAGCTATAGGAGATTATTTGGAAGTGGGCTAGTCCTCAGCATCCGGGCCTTCCTGTGGTTGTTAGCCCAATGAAAACTTCTAACAAACTGGCAGCGCGTTTTCCATCACCTCACTATAGATAGCAGATGCCATTACTGTGGGCAGGATGAGACCTCCTACATGTTGTATGTGATTGCCCACGAGTGCAATCTTTCTGGCTACAGTTTCCCTGGGAGGCACTTAGTCGAGTCTTCTTCCAATAGGATGAGCGCTCTTAGGTCCTGTCCAACCTCCTCAACATGTCGCCCATCCACCAGGTCGAATGGTCTATTATCTATGGAGTAGTCTGTTGGTGCTTATGGAGCTGGCAAAACAAAAGTCTGTTCATGTAAGGCTTTGTTTGGCGGGAGGTTGGTACTCGAGTGGTATTGGACCATGTCGAGTGGATTTCTCGTGCTCGAAGCATGGAACAGTGTGTGTTCCCGGACCTCAACCGACTTCTGGGAAGTCACGTGGGATGGACAAAGCCTATGGAGGGTTGGGTGAAATTGAATTCGGATGGTGCAGTTACGATCGACATTGATTGAGGTTCGACAGGTGGCTTAATTCGTGATCGATAAGGGCAATGGTGTGGAGGGTTCCATCATTGTCTAGGAAGCTGTTCCCCACTAATTGCGGAACTCCAGAGGGTCCAGTCTGGTCTGTCTTTGACTTGGTATTTGGGCTATCGGCATTTCGTCGTGAAAATCGACTCGCTAGAGGTCATTAACATTCTTTCCTCATCCTAGTGTGTTCTGACGGAGGGTTTTTTGTTGGTTACAGGTATCCGAGAGCTCTTATATCAGGATTGGGAGGTTGATCTTCAACATGTCGTGCGGGAGGGGAACCAGTGTGCCCACAGGCTTGCAGCTTCTGCAATTTTGTTACGTCTGGGCCTGCACATACTCCGGGAGCCTCCAATGGCCATCTAAGAGTTTCTTCACCATGACGCGCGTGGGGTTTTGTACTTCCGACGTATGAGCTAGTCTGTTTTGTTCTTCTTTCCTTTGTAATAAAAAATAATTATAGAAGAAGACAACTCCTTTTTAGGTCCACATCTAAAGGCACAAGCCTCTAGGACTCATCTTTTGGACCACTTACAAGCCTTTCACATTTTATGTTTTGAATTACAATGAAAAAATATTTTAAAAAATCAAGTTGAATTCAAAGTGGAGTTAGATTAAAAAAAATTGAATTGAATGGGATCTTATTTAGTAAAAGAATTTAATTCAATAGTGTATATATATATATATATAGTTCAATTTAGTTTAAAATATGTAAAGTTATAATTTTATAAATAAATTTGAGCTTTTTAGATGTAAAATTTATTTATTTAGACTAAATGGAGTTTAATTTAGAGTTTAAACCGATCATTAAAAAAATCAACAGATTAGGTAGTTTCAGTCATAAAGTTGATTAATTTATTAATTAATGAATCAATTTTTTAAATTAATAAATTGATAAGCTAAAATAAATCAATTAATTTTTATTTAATAATATATTTTTTAATTAAACTTTAAAATCTTTGATAGGTAAGGATAATCTCTTTCATTATATTTCAAATTATTTAATTTTATTTAATTTTTAGTTAATTTTATGACTGATTGAACCGTCAATTATTGTCTTAGATATTTAATTTTTTAAAATATTGGTTTAATTCTGAATTTTAGATTTGAGTCTGAATCCACCCTGAAAAGAGTACCTTGTGAGAATTTAGCAAAAATCATCTTTGTAGAATTAATGGAAAAACTTGATTGATGAACTCTTGAATTGTTTCAAGAATAGGAAGTGAATATGATTATGTTATTTAATATAAGTCTTCTCTAGATGGTTTAGGCAAAATTTGAGGGAAAACAGAGAAAAATCCAAACTTAAGATTATTTCTTATGTACATAGATACTGGAGAAATCTCAGAAGAAGCACATCCAAGTGTCCTAACAGTTCCTTTCTGCTGATGATTCATTAACTATAGTCTCCATCTCAACAGAAGGTTTAGCATTTATTGGCTTATACCAATATGCACATATAAGGTATACAATGAAGTTTATGACAACAAGAACTGCCAGAAGTCCATAGAAATAATCTAGCCTGCCATTGTCGATGTTGTCTGCTAGCCATCCATGGCCAACTTTGGTTCCAGTCACCTTCTTCACCACCATGACTAAGAAGCTACTGACAAAGAACCCCATAGACAAGGTCATGAGGAAGAGACCTGTGCTCATGGTCTTCATACTTTTTGGTGATTGTGTTATGAAGAAATCAAGCTGACCTATGTAGATAAACGCTTCACCAGATCCTACCAGGAAAAACTGGGGTATTAACAAGATCGCATTTAATGGCAGTGTTGTTGTTGCGGAGCTTCCAGCCACCTCCTTGGCCACCGTCCAATGTTTTCTTTCTGATATTGCAGCGACTACCATTCCAAAGGTTGATAGGACAAGTCTAATGGCTATTCTCTGCAAGTTACTGAATCCTGTTGCGACATATATTATTGTGTTATCTTCCCGTATTTTACTGAATCTTGTTCAAGATTTAGATTTATGTGATCTTTAAACTTTTGATTCCTTACCTTGTTGACCTTTCCATTTCTTCCAAAAGGGCATAATGAAACGATCATAAACTGCCAAGAATTTGGAACTTTTCGATTGATCTGTTCATGGTGGATGCTTGCTCTACAGAGAATGTGATCATCTGAGCATATGCTATCCAGAACAGTATGTTTGCAGCCCATATTGGAAGTAGTCTCACCATCATTTTCACTTCCTCCACTCTTGTCACCGGGCACAACTTCCATGGGTTCGCAACTGAACCATTGTTTTCAAGATCTCCTTGAGCAACAATGGCTGCTTTGTCCAATACACTGTATTGGAGAAGAAAATGAAAACACAAAGGGTCATTTCTTGTTCAGTGTTGCTTAGCTTTTTTGTTCTATACGAAGACTTACTGTAATTGGTCTGTGTGATGGATTCTCGAGCTCTCTGGTTTATCTTCAAACAATAAGCTAACATTATAAGTGTTGTATTTTGTTGACTTTTGATGGCATGATATTTTTGACTTTTAGTGGTACAATTCCTATCCCATATTGGAAGGAGATGAAGATGGGAGGAGTTTTTGAAGTTATAAAATAACTCCTTCCCCTCCTAATCAATCCCATCCCAAAAATTTGATAAATACTCAAAAGTTGTATACATATCAAATTTAGTATTCTCTTCTTTATAAGAGCAGGCTGCCTTAAGTGGTGCTCGGAGAAGTAGGCAAAATTGGCCGAACTCTGTTATCAATTTTCGGGTGTGTTCTTTCCTTATCTCTTTTATTTATTTAGCATTTATAGTATTCAATATTATTTTTCGGGTATATTTGTATTATTGTGTTCAATTTATTTGGGTGTATTTATTGTTTGTGTGTGTATACGGGTTTAGGTTGTGATAAATACACCTTGCATGTAATTTCTGTCTAGGAGGCTGGATTTTAAGTGAGACCGTTTGTGACCCCTCCGCCCTTTCCTGAGATCTTACGTGGAATGGTAATACTGTCTTAGGAGTCCATTTGGCGGTCTTTCTTGGGTATTACTGAATTAGTTCACTTCACTAGTTGTTTACCTTAGAGGGAAAAATATCTGATTTTCCTAACAAGTGGTATCAGAGCCGAAGGTTTATCCTTTAGTTTGTTTGTAATATTTGTAATATTAAATACTATTATTTCAGTCTATAATGACGTCTGTAAATTCACCAACAACTAGGGACATATCAAATATGACACAAGTGACATCGACTTCCTCATGGTAGAGGACTCCAATGTCAAGTATGAAGTTGGTGATGGAAATATTTGATGGTACTGGTCATTTTGGAATGTAGCAAGGTGAGGTTCTGGATTCTTTTTTCCAACAAGGCCTTGACATAACTATTGAAGAAAAGAAACCAGAATACATAAAAGATAATGATTGGAGTATCATAAATCGGTTGGCATGTGAAACAATTTGATCATGTTTGTCTAGAGAGCAGAAGTATGCTTTAAAAAACGAGACTTCTGCACACAAACTGTGGAAGCATTAAAGGACAAATTTTTGAAAAAAATGGTAGAATAAGCTCCTTATGAAGAAAAGACTGTTTCGATTTGATTACCGACCAGGTACTACTATGAATGAACATATCACTATGTTTAATCAGTTAGTAGCAGATCTGTTGAATTTGGATGTGAAATTTGAAGATGAAGACTTAGCTTTGATGTTGTTATCATCCCTTCCGGATGAATTTGAACACTTAGAAACTACTTTGCTTCATGGGAAGGAGAATGTATCTTTAGATGCTGTGTGTTCCGCTTTGTATAGTCATGAATTGCGAAAGCAAGATAAAAAGAAAAATAAAGCGGTTACAAAAAATGAAGCATTTGTGGCAAGAGATCGTCAGTAGAGCTGGTTGAAGGGGAGAAGAGGAAGATCCAAATCAAAAAGCAGAGTTGCCAAAGATGAGTGTGCTTTCTGTCATGAAAAAGGACATTGGAAGAAAGACTGTCCAAAGTTGAAGAAGAAAAGGAAGGCTCCGCAAGATGCAAATGTTACAGAATGTAAAAGTGATGCAGAGTCAGATGTCTCTTTGGTGGTATCACCTTCAACATTCCATTCAGACGAGTGGATTCTGGATTCAGGTTGCACCTATCATATGTCTCCCATCCGGGAGTGGTTCTTTGATTTTGAAGAAATTGATGGTGGAGTTGTTTACATGGGTAATGACAATCCATGTAAAACAGCTGGAATAGGTTCAATCAAGCTGAGGAATCATGATGGATCCACCAGAATTTTGAGGGACGTGCGGTATGTGCCAAAATTGAAAAAGAATCTCATCTCTTTGGGGACCTTAGAATCAAAAGGTCTAGTTGTGATGATGCGAGATGGAATTCTTAAGGCAACTTCAGGAGCACTTGTGATGTTGAAAGGCATAAGGAAAAATAATTTGTATTACTACCAAGGAAGTACAGTTGTTGGGACAGTAGCAGCAGTAACTTCTAGTAGCAA
>JANZLF010144523.1:0-11321 GCA_026546835.1 Erythroxylum foetidum | reverse complement strand
AATGTATGAAATTATTCTCAATTGTAAACTTGTAATACAATATAATTTTAACTTAAATATGATCAAAATAAGATATGGGCTGACCATCACTAGATGTTATTAATTCATTTGTTGTGATAAATGCATTTTCTTCATAAATGTTCTTTTCAAGTTCATTACAATCAAGATTAGGCGATGGTTCTTCTTCTTCGATCCAAAAATCAGTATGTTCAATACAATTAATATCAAGTGGATCATATGTTCTCTTCTTACTAAATGCTCTGAGTATAGAATAGAGAAATTATAAAATCAATAATAAAAATAAAATTATTGAAATAAAAACAAAACTATAAAATACCTATTCTTCATTCTTAGATTATAAGTAACGTAAACAAGGTCATTAAGTCTTTGATGTTCCAAACGATTTCATTTCTTTGTATGAATACGTTCAAAAACACTCTAATTACGTTCACAACCTAAAGCAGAAGATCTATAATTGAGGAACCTAGTATTGAGTTTTCTCAATATTGGAGCACTGCCATCGAATAATCTTCATTACTCATCTGTATTTTAAATTAATAGTTATGATAAAAATATATATTATTAATAAATAAATAATGAATTAAAAGTATAAAACTTACCTAGCTGCATTTTTTCAACGTAAGTTCTCTCTTTGTCAATGATCTAACAAAACTCTCCAAACCTTCATGATACAATATAATTTCATTCATCGCTTGTGATTGCTCTTCAATAAAGAAAATACCTTTCCATTCACTCACATCAAACAAACCATCCATAATATTAATTGTATGTTCTTCTCCACTATATAAGCAATAAGGATTGAGAAAATAAGTTGCTAAATGGATCCTTTGAGTAAGATGCTTATCCCATCATCCATCAATAATATCTATATAAGGCTTGTACAATTTCTCCTTCCCTTTAAAAATGTTTATAATTGTATATATCTAGGAAAATTCTGTTTAGGAGGTCAGGTTTTAAGTGGGATTATTTGTGACCCCTTTAGTCTTTTATGAGAATTTATTTGGTGTGATTTTTCAGTACCATCGTTCACAATCTATTCACCTAGGCAATAGTGCTCAAGGTAAAATTGTTATTTTTTTTATAAAAATTAGTATTAGAGCCAGGATTTTTTTAGTATGTTTTATAGTTGTAGCGTGGCCTGATCTTCCACATCAGAAAAGATTTTTCCTTGGCATATTGACATTCTAGATTGACAGCAATTAAATAGAAATTGTAGTAGAGATGACAAAAATTAAAGATATAACCTCACCAACAACTTCTATCTCACCTATTCTAGAAAGGACTACTGTGACAAATGTAAAATTTGTAGTGGAGAATTTTTATGACATGGGTCATTTCGATATGTGAAAAGTGAGGTTCAAGATGCTCTTTTTTAACAAGGCCTTGACATTGTTATTGAAGAAAAGAAATTAGACGATGTTGAGGAGAAAGATACAAAGACTATAAATCATTTGGCAAGTGATACAATTCAATCGTGTCTTTCTAGAGAGTAAAAGTATGCTTTCTCGAAAGAAACTTTTACATCTAAATTATGGAACATGTTGGAAGAAAAATTCTTGAAGAAAAATTCTTGAAGAAAAGTAATCAGAATAAGCTCCATATGAAGAAGAGGTTGTTTCGTTTCTCTTATATTCTAAGTACCATTATAAATGATCACATCACTAGTTTTAATCAATTAGTTACTGATTTAATGAATTTGGATGTGACATTTGAAGATGAAGATCTGACTTTGATGTTGTTGAGATCCCTTCCTGAGGAGTTTGAATTTTTTAAAACTACTCTACTCTATGGAAAAATTGATGTGTCTCTTAGTAAAGTTATAGGTGCTTTGTACAGTCATGAATTGAGAAGGAAGACAAAGAAAGAACGTACAAATGGAGCAACAAAAGCTTTGGTAGTCAGAGGCTGTTTGCAAAGCCAGACTAAGGAAAGAAAGGGAGATCGAAGTTGAGGCTAAAATTGAGCTAAGATTAATGAGTCTTTTATCAGGAAAAAGGGCAATGGAAAAACAAACCCGATAAGGAAAAATCTATCTCAAATTTGAATGTTGTTGAATGTGAAGATGTAGACTCAGATATTTCATTGATTGTTACATCCTCAGTAAGCCCTTATAGTCCATGGCTGCTAGATTTAGGTTGTAGCTATCATATTTGTCCCAATCAGGATTGGTTTTATAATTTTAGATAGATAGAAGGTGGAGTTGTTTACACAAAAACTGTCAATCCCTGCACCACAAATGAGATTGGTTCAATTTGCTTGAGAAATCATGATGGAATAACTAGGACTCTGATAGATGTTAGATACGTTCCAAGTTTGACGAAGAAGCTCATGTCTGTGGGAGTCCTAGAATCATGGGGTTAGATTATAAATGTAGAAAATGGCAGAAACTCAAAAAGGCTGAAGGATTAAGTGTTTCTATATAGATAATAGTGAGGAGTACAAGAGTGATCCCATTTTAAAAGTTTGCAAAAATGAAGTTATTGTCAGATGCTTTATAGTTAGGGATACTCCAAAATAAAATGGGGTAGAAAAACGTCTAAACTAGACATTATTGAAGAAAGTTTGGTGTATTCTATCCAATGTTAGGTTGGGAAAAGATTTTTAGACTGAGACTATTACATATGCATGCCATCTCATCAATCGCCTTCCATTAACTGCTATTGGTGGTAAAACACCTTTGAAAAAAATTGTTTAGAAAACCCGCAACAAATTATGACTTCTTGTATATGTTTGGTTCCACTGTATACTACCATGTAAAGGAGTAAAAGTTGGATCCATATGCCAAGAAAGCAATTTTCATGGAATCACCTTAGGTGTGGAGGATCTCATCTTTGGTGCCCAAAGTCAAAGAAAATAATTTTTAGCAGGGATGTTACATTTCATAAATATATCATGTTAAGAAAGGTGACAACTGAAAATGTTAATTAGTCAAATGGTACTCTAAAATAAGTGAAGTTTCAAGGAAGAATTGTTACCCTAGTAAATAATGAAGCAGATGTAGAAACTCCCGTGGTAGAAGAGGAACCAAATGAAGAAGAGGTTCCAACCTAAGAACCTTCATACCAATAATTACCAATTGCATTGAGAAAGCCAAAAAGGAACATTCAAGTTCCTGGTCGTTATCTTAACATGGTGGCTTATGCATCTCTAATTAAAATTGATAACATTCCTACCACTTTCAAGGAAGTGGTTCGAAGTTTAGAAGAAGATAAGTGGAGTATAGCCATGAATGAAGAAATAAATTCCCTTCTTAAGAAATAGACGTAGAAGCTAGCTAGTCTCTTGAAGGGAAAGAAGACAATTAGATGTAGATGGATATACGCAAAGAAAGGTGGATTTCTGGACAAGAATAATGTTCGCTACAAAGCAAGACTATTGGCCAAAGGCTATGCTCAGATTGAGGGAATTGATTATAATGAAGTTTTTTCTCCAGTTATAAAAGATTCCTCTATTCAAATTTTGTTAGTTTTGGTATTATAGTTTGATATGGAACTAGTTGAATCAGATGTAAAAACTACGTTTTTACACAGTGACTTAGAGGATAAATCTATATGACTCAGCCTGAAGGTTTTAAAATTGATAGAAAAGAGAATATGGTGTGCAAGCTTGAAAAATTGTTGTACCAATTGAAGGAATCTTGAGGTAGTGATACAAGTGATTTCACAAGTTCATATTAGGACAGAAGTAGACAAGAAGCAAATACAATCACTATATGTATTGTAAGCTACAAGATAGATCGTACATCTATCTTTTCCTATATGTTGAGGATATGCTGAAAGTTTCAAAGAATCTAAGAGAAATTGAGAGATTGAAGATTTAGTTGAATCAGATGTTTGAAATGAATGATCTAGGTGAAGCCAAAAATATTCTCGATATAGAGATAAGCAAAAATAAGGAATTAGGGAGACTTTGTTTGACTCAGAAACAATATATCAGAAAGGTACTAAAATGTTTTGGCTTGAATGAAAAATCAAAGCCTGTCAGTACTCCACTCGCTCCTCATTTCAAACTCAGTACATCTTTGTCTTAAAAGAATGATGGAGAATAGGAATACATATCAAAAAATCATACGCAAATGTTGTTGGTAGCTTAATGTATGCTATAGTGTGTACAAGGCCTGACATTTATGAGCAATTGGGGTTGTAAGCAGGTATATGCATGATCTTATAAAGGAACATTGGCAAGTTATGAAATGGATTCTACGATTCATTCTGAACATCATAGATGTTGGTTTAGTATTTCAGCGGGATAATCAAAATGGTCAATATGTAGTCGGATATTGTAATTCTGACTATGTTGATGATTTGGATAGGTGTCGATCAACTATTGGCTTTGTGTTTATTCTTACAAAAACACCAGTTACTTGGAGGTTTACCTTATATTCAACAATTTCTTTATCAACTACGAAGGCAGAGTATATGGTAGCTATAAAGGTTATGAAGGAAACAATTTGGGTTCAAGGATTGCTTGGTGAATTAGGGTCCGACAAAAACACATAAAAGTGCATTGTGATAGTCAGAGTGCTATTCTTTTAACAAAGAACTAAGTTTACCATGCAAGGCGAAGAATATTGATGTTCATTATCACTTTGTACGAGAGATTCTGGAAGAAGGTAGAGTAGTAATCTAAAAGATTAATACCACTGAGAATCCTACTAATATGTTGATAAAGGTGGTGACTGCAATCAAGTTCCAATATTATTTGGACTTGATCAATATTGCTAAAAATTGAAGATAGGCACTGTAAAGCACATTTGAAGACACTACTAAAGGTGAGTTTTGTGAAAGATTTGAATATGTGGAATTCGCCAAGGTGAAGATTTGTTAAATTGTCAACAATTATGGCTTATCCCATAATTGTAAACACCACATTGGGAAATTATAGATTTGTTGGAGTTGTTTTACTTATAAAACAACCCTCCTTTTAGTCTTCGATCATCCCAAAAAATTGCCTATCTTTTCTTAAGGAAAAAATTTTCTCCCTGCTTTTGTAATATTTCACTTGGATTATTTCCTTAAAAAAGTGAAATATCAATTTAATAGTGTTTGAGAACATAGGCATAATTGGTTAAACCTCATTAAATTATGGTGTTCTTTATTTGTCTATTTAATAGTTATTGTCAAGTATAATTGTAGTAAATTATTGTGTTATTAAATTACATGTTTAGGAAATTTCTGTCTAGGAGGTTGGGTTTTAAGTAGAACTATTTATGAACCCTCTAGTCTTTCCTGAGAATTTACTTGGTGTGATTTTTTAATACAATCGTTCACACTCTATTCACCTAGGCAATAATGCTCAAGGTTAATTGGTTATCATTGGTAGAAACTAACCTGAGTTTCACATCAAAAACTTGATATTATTGCGACGATTGTCGATAATCGTCGTAAAGTATGTTTGCTTTACCATTGTTTTAATAAATCATCGTAAAGTTGTTTACTTATAGCGACAAAGTTGTAAATCATTGCAAAAGGTTACCTGTAGCGATGATTTTGAAATTATCGCTAATTTAAACGTAGCCAATAAATGCATCTGTTGAATAAAGACTACATTAAGAATTTTAAATTTAAGGAACTATATTTTTATATAAATCTTGAAAAACGTGAAGGGGGTAGTTGTTTTGCAAAGTTTTCGATGCGTTTGTAGCAAACACAAAAAAATTAGAAAAATTCAGAGAACAAAAAATATATCAACACCAAAAATTTGATAACGTAGTTTGGCACACCTTGTTTACGTTTGCGAGGCCCTCACCCAGCTTAATCATTTTCACCAAAGTACAATAGATTTACCCAAGGCTTTACTGAGCCGACACCACTCAACCCTTGATACTATCTCTCAACCTCACTTCCCATGAAAGAATTTTACACCCAATAGTACGACCATATTGTACTAACCTCAACAGAGGATTTACTCAATCAATCTTTTAACAAAATAGTAATGAACAAATAACTCAAGTGATTAAAATAATAAGGAATGAAAACTAAATACACTTGAGGTAGACAAGAATAACTTCTTGATGAGTTCTGCTCAACTGAAATAAATCTGGAAGTCGTTGCAACAACAATGGACTATATGGCCATCATCTCTTTTTGGCAATGATGTATTTTACGACAATAATAAAGAGAACAACAATGTAAGTAGCGCACATGAGGTGTCCAGAAGCAAAGTGACTCACGCAACTCCAATTAATGCCCACTGAAAATTTACTCAACACCCACGATTGAAGCATAAGAGAAAAATGCAACATTCACATCAAGCATCTTAGGTTGTCGTGATTAACATATATATAATTTCCTTGGCCAAAAAAAGTAACGTCCGCACATCATCTTCACTTTAACATCTACTGAACACACACACCATCTTCACTTTTTACACCCACTGCACCTTTAATTTTCCTAGACACTTATGTAGGATACACACCAGCACTTGATCCACGCGCAATACTAATATATTTGTTCAGCTATTAACCCCACTGTCTTGGATTGTCGCAATGTATATGTCTTTCTCAATTAATAACTAACGCACACCTCCAACCTTTTGTTACCTTGCGCAACGAGTATTTACTTCAGTTGTTGATCAAAGATGTGCACAATCCACACAAGCAAATAAAGTCCTAGCGATAATAGACTTCAATCCAAGATATTATTCTTTTTCAACTAGAACATTATCCATATACCTTTTGAATCCAAGTCAAACAAAGATACTTGATTAGTTATCACCATCCAAATAAGATTTTATAGTTCCAATTTAAAATGCCAAAACCAAAATAAAAAGATATATAATATATATCTTAACAATCTCCCCCTTTTTGATTTTTTTGTTACAACTCTTAAATAACATAATTGGACATATAAATATTGAATCCACAATACTCCCACTCAATCTAAGGTTAAGTTCCAAATAACATCCATCAAATTCTTCAAGTTCAAGAAACATCCAAAGAAGCAATAATGAGCAATCATTAAATATCTAATCATTCAAATTTCTTCCCCTTGGGACCAAAAGATGCTAAAAAGCACGATGAATAATCACGCATATACTTTGAAATCTTCCCCTGAATGGAATAGTCACTATAATGATGTCTCCCCCTTGGGACAAAACAATATCAAAGTGCAAAATCATAATAATGAACACCATTCAAAACACTGAGAGATATATCCAAAAGAGAGAGAGAGACCTAAACGAATGAGAGCTGGCGAGTCTTTGGTGGAGCCAAATAGAAATCACAATGCAAACTACTAAAAAGATGGGATAACAATAGTAACATAAAAACTAAAGAACTAAAAAAGACAAATCTTTCTTTTTTGCATTTCGTTTTTATTAATAACACAAAAAATACTTAAAAATTGTAAAGTACACAGTCCTTGTGCCCCTCGAAGAAATTCAAACTTGGTCTTTTTCTTCATCATATTATCTTTCTCATTAATATCTTCTTTTAAAGTAACTAACTTGCCCTCTGTTAGACTAGTTTCTTTACAAATAATAACTAACTGTGATTCTAGACAACTTCTTAGTTTTCCTTCACATTGTCTTTGTGGCTGTAATTGACCTTTTCTAATCCAAGTGTGCTTCAGTAACATGGGTTGCTGCTGAAAATTTAGTATAGAGTGTCTAAATTTTTAATTCTAACCCCTTTGAAACATCATTTGTAACATCTTATAGCAACTTGGCCTTATGTGCTCGATAACTCTGTAAAAATGACACATCGGTATAAATCTTAGATTCTTTCTCAATGTTTCTTCTTCTCGGATAGATCTGAACATATTATTATTCTCCTCATTCACTTTAGAGCAAACACATTTATAACCACTGCCTTGAAGATCCCCTTTAACCTAACCAATTTCCATTAACTTTTATAGTTTTTCTGTGCCTCCATTCAACATTCTCAATCCCTTTTCAGTACTTACCAATTTCATTCTAGCTTCACCAAGCTCATTTGTTGTCAACATCAATTTCTTTTCTAACTCTTAGATGGTGTTCTTCATGAAGAGATTCTCTTCCTTCATTCTTTCATTCTTTCTATATATTTTTACCTATTTTTCGTACATTAATTCATAGGCCTCATAAATATTTTCCTTTTTGCCATCTAGGCCACTACCATCGTTGTCATAATCTGATATTAGGTCTTGAGTTGAGTTGTTTTCGAAATTTTCTGATTTCCCCTCTTTCCTGACTTCAGTTACCTCCTTATCAGTTACTATTAAGCAAGTAATTGGACTTTTACTATGTAAGGCAACCAACGCAGTACCATTAGCTATTTCTTCTTCACTACCATATTCATTTTTGGAATCATTCTCACTCCACGTACTTGTGAAGTATTTTCCTTTTCTATTCTTCAAAATATTAGCATATTCGAATTGAATGTGTCCAAAACCTTGACATTCATGACATTGGATTCTTTTTGCCTTCTTTTCAACCTTTTGTATTTTGACTTGATGTTTAACATTATTACTCAATGAACTTCCGCCATATTTCCTAAATTTGATTCTATCCTTTTTCATTCTGTTCAATTATTTACCAAACTCTCATGTTAATAGCTCTATATCGTCATTCTCATCAGATTCATTTTCTAAGCCATTCACGACTTTGCCAGTTTCCACCTATAGTGTCAATCCTTTGCTTCTTTCTTGCTTACCTCTCAAAAGATTCATCTCGAAGTTTGTAAGGATTTCAATAACTTTTTCCAATGATAGATTATCAATGTCATGGACATTCTCTATTACTGCAATTTTTGGAATAAACCTTGGAGGTAGCGATCTCAACGTTTTCTTGACTAATTTCACTTTGGAGTACTTCTTCCTCAATTGATGAGCTTGATTTGCTATATCTCACAATTTTTCATGAAAGTCTTTAATAGTCTCATTCTCATCCATCTTCAGCTCTTCAAACCACACAGCTAACATTTGTAGTTTAAACGCTATCATGGATTTTGACCCTTCATGAATAGTTTGCAAAGCATCCCATGCTTCTTTTGTTAATTCACAGGCTAAAATCATTGAGAAACATCCCTCATCAACGACACTGAATATCGTATGCATTGCCTGTGAATTTTTGAGTGCACTTTTTTCTTCAACTTTTGTTCATTCAAATTGATCTTTTTGAACTGCATGTCTTTTATCATCTGTAATCATCGGATGCATCCACCCATGTACTACTGAGTTCCATGCTCTTGTTCCCTGCGTCTGAATAAAAACCCTCATCCGTGATTTCCATGCAGGATAATTGTAACTGTCCAACAGTAGTGGCCTGATAATTGATACTCTTTCTCTTATGGCCATGTTTGCGAAACTAGGTCCTGTACCAACTTGCTAACAAGTTCTGAATCGGTGACATCTTTCTGATACTAATTGAAAAACTCGAAGGGGGTAATCGTTTCGCAAAGTTTTTGATTTGTTTAGAGCAAACACAAAAAATTAAAAATTAAGAGAACAAAAAATAAATCAACATCGAAAATTTGATAATGTAGTTTGACACACCTTGTCTCATCTGCAAGGCTCTCGGCCAACTTAATCACTTTCATCGAAGTACTATATATTTACCTAACGTTTTACTGAACTGACACCATTCAATCCTTGACACTATCTCTTAACCTCACTTCTCGTGAAATAATTTCACACCTAATAGTACGACCGCTTTGTACTAATATGAACAAAGGATTTACTCAATCAATCTTTAAACGAAAAAATAATGAACAAATAACTCAAGTGATTAAAATAATAAGAAATGAAAACTAAATACATTTAAGGTAGGCAAGAACAACTTCCTGATGAGTTCTGCTCAACTGAAATAGATCTCGAAGTTGTCACAACAACAATGGGTTATACGACCATCATTTCTTTTTGGGCAACGATGTGTTTTACGACAATAATAAAGAGAACAACAATGGAAGTAGAGCATATGAGGTGTCCAGAAGTAAGGTGACTCACGCAACTCTAATTAATGCCCATTGCACATTTATTCAATACCCACGATTGAAGCATAAGAGAAAAACGCAGCATTCACATTAAGCATCTCAAGTTGTCGTGATCAGCATATATATAATTTCCTCGGCCAAGAAAAGCAACGCCCGCACATCATCTTCACTTTAACAGCTACTGCACACACCTGCCAGCTTCACTTTTTACACCCACTGCACCTTTAATTTGCTAGAAACCCATGCAGGATATACACCAGCACTTGACCCACTCGTAACACTAATATATTTATTCAGTTGTTAACCCCACCATCTTGGATTGCCACACTGTATATGTCTATCTCAAGATTCTAGCCCTTTGTTATGTTGTGCAACTAAGATTCACTTAAGTTGTTGATAAAAGATGTGCACAATCCACACAAGCAAACAGAGTCCATAATAAACTTCAATTCAAGATATGATTCTTTTTCAACTAGAAGATTATCTATATATCTTTTGAATCTAAGTTAAACAAAGATATTTGATTAGTTATTATCATTCAATTAATATCTTATAAGTCCAATTTAAAATGTCAAAATTAAAATAAAAAGATGTATATTATATATCTTAACAAATCTTATTTCGAAATTTGAGTATCACAATTACAAAAATATAAGAATCATCATGCAATCTTAGGAATAAATGAAAATGAACTAAGATATACGTTGCCTCTGGTGTATTCCTAAAAGAAGCAATATTCGTACATTTCACTTGTTATAAACGCAGAAGCATGAAACTAATGTTACGGGATTTCTTTAGGAATATTTTTGGTTTTTTCTGGGCAATAAGTCTTTTACTTTGTTGAGAAATGAAGCGTGAATTTAATTATGTACATCCCAGCCACACCCACAACTCGTCCTATCCGCAGAATCGATTTTAAATAAGACAGTCATTTAATTTCTTTTACATTTAAAACATTTACGATTACGAGCAAGATTCGGTTGTACTTCTTTCTTCTTTACGGCGTTTTGTTTACTTGTGACTACTCTTTCCGGGACCCGTTTAAGTTACCATTATAAAAGATCCTCCTACTGAACGAAGAATTTAATTCGTATCTTTTAACCTGTTTTTGTTCTAAAATATCGTCATTTTGAGTTTGTTTATAAACAAAATGACTAAATGAAGAATTTAATTTGTCAGTATCATTTAACCTGTTTTGTTCTAAGATAACATTATTTTGAGTGAGTTTGTAAATAAAATGACATCATTTTAAAGTGAAAATATGATTGAAATGTAAAAACTCCAGCATGCATTTCATACAATACAAAACGCAGAAAATACATGCATAAAATAACATATATAAAACCGTATATATATGTTAAGTAAGAGCAGCGGAAGACCAAGAACGATT
>JANZLF010144402.1:0-11332 GCA_026546835.1 Erythroxylum foetidum | reverse complement strand
CCAAGGGAATGAATTTATTCCATTAAATTTGAGAATCTACTAAACCCACCAAGGAGGTGGGTATCGAGTTTTCATTCCAATCTAAGTTTTTATCACGTTTATTTTTTTTACTCTTTTATCCCCAACCTTTGCCTTACCATCCTCTTTACTTCCTTATCACCTCTCAATTCCTTAAGATCTCCTTACTTCCTTATCCTTATCTAATGCTCGAAAATTGCGATAAAATTCCTGGATCACAATTTTCACTCCCATTGATGAAAATTGTTTGGTTTTTTTTAAAACATATAGAGATAGCCCCAATAAACATATAAAGGTCAAATTATTTTCATTTTTATTGAGGGTAAAAATGATATTATATTATCTTTCATTTCCATTAATGCAACAAACTAAACAACATTACTAGTATTAATATAGATACCCAAGTTACAAACAAAACATCTTTTTTTTTTATTTTTCATACCCATTCTCATCCCCTTCTACTATTATACCTATATCCATAATCAACCACGTGATCAAACCAAACGCCCCCTTAGTTTTCTTTTCAAGCCATTCCTTATGTTTGACACAATCCTTCTTCATGTGTTCTTTGCAAAAGAAGCACTTGGATTCCTTCTTAATGTCAGCTTGGGCTAGTATTTGGCCTTTTCTTCCCCTCGAGTTAGCTTGATATGTCTTCTTTTCTTGAACAACTAGATGTGCATTAAACGAACTCTCTCCCTATTCCATCGACAATTTCCCTTCCTCTTGAGCGCAAATGGTCATTAATTCATTTATTGACTACTTATCCTTATGTATATTATAAGAGATTTTAAACGATGCGTATGGCGGTGGAAGAATGTTCAAAATGTAATACACCAGGAAAGAATCAAACATCTCATCCTCAAGTTTCTTTAACTAAGCCACAATGTCTCTTATCTTCATGATGTGCATATGCAAACCTCGGACACTAGTAAGCCTTATAGATACAAAATTCACAATTAGGTCCTTGCAAGTGCTTTGTTTGAAGCTTTTAGTTATTCATCAATAGCCTTCAGTGGAGCATGGATATTGTCATATTGTTCTACGAAACCACAAATGCCAGCAAAAATTTTGATTTTAATAAACATCATACTTAGGTGATTAGATTGCTCCCAAGGCTCATAAAGAACATTTTTAGCTGTAGTGCTGGCCTCCGTTACCCTTAGTTGGTTCGTTCTTCTGGATAGTATAATCAATTCCATCCACCCCAAAGGAAGAAGAATTCTCTAATTCCAAATCTTATAGTTTTTACCCCTCAATTCGGGAATTTTATAACTTATATCAGGGAAACTTACAATTTAAATAGCTACATAATTTAAGCATGCATGTTACTTGTCAATAAATTGAGGCAAACCAACTATAAATATGTGTTACCAATGTAAAACATATCTTTAAAAACATAAATCAAATGACATAAAAACTGTTTGTGTGCTAAAATGTTAATTTAAACAGATTTGTGCTAAACTTTATGTTAAAACTATCAAATTATACTCATGTAAGCCAATTATAACATGTATATTCAATAGTAATATACATTGGAATAACATATAAACTTAATGCGAAAAAAAATGAAATACCTCCAACCATTGATGTTATTGTTTGAAGAGTATGAGTTTTTAGAATTCTTCTAAGCACTCAATTGCCAATTTAATGGTATATTTTCATAAGAGAGAAGAAGCTTAAGGACCCCAAAAATCTTAATGAAAAAACTTATAACAATGTGCTTCTATCAATCACATTTTTAGTTACCATAAAAACAGGATATTCATACCTGTTAGGTGCATAATATTGAACCATTTATGACTACCAAGAATATGAAAAATTCTCGCATTGTTAAGTTTCACTTAATTCAATTGAACTAAACCAGATTTATATTGATTTTACTATAATATTTATGATTTATTAAAAAGACTCAAAATTCATTAAATTTAATAATTTTAAACCAAACTTTAAAAAGTATTAACAAAATGTTTACTTTTAGTTTTTTACAAAAATAATTCAACATTAGTCTTTCCGCTAATATCACTAATGTGGCTTGCAAATGACATGCGTATTTTAATTTTCAGATCAGTATATTATAAAATAAATATATAGATTTTAATTTAATTAATTTACTATAATTCATAATATTTAAAATTAATAAAAATATCAATGTATAACAAACTCAAGGCTTATCCACACTACTTCCCTCCCCTTTCAGTTGTCAATTTTCTATTATTTGATTCCATCAATAGCAACTTATTGCCATCTCTTTTTCTGCTATATATTCTATTTCTTATTCTTTTTGCTCTTTTTATTAATATTATCTTTGATGAGAAATTAAAGGAAAAGTAGAGAAGAAAAGTAGAGAAGGCACAGATAGCAAGAGAATTTTAGCCGAGATTCCCATGCTGTTTACAAGAATGCTTTATTTTGAATTTTAAGTTTTTTTACAGCCTCAATTTAGTGTTGATTAGAGTTTTAATTAAATTCAAATTCCAAAAGATTAACTTCATACCAAAAATTTAAAACTAATTGAACAAAATTTTGAAACATAAAATAAGATTATTAAAATTTTAATTTTGGTCAAATTTTTAATTATTTGAATATACAGGTGGAGTTGGAGTTACAATGTGACTTCGAATTAAATAAAATGGTAATGGACAACACATTGAGAGTTAAGGAACGAATTATGGTAATGGAAGCATGCAAATCCCTCTAAAAGGATGGAATCGTAAAGTGAGAGTGACACGAATGCTATTTGGCCAAAACGACATTAAAATCTAAATATAATATGACTTTGTCTGGGCATAAGATTGACACTCAATAGACCAGTTGAACCAATAACCAGACCATGAATGGCTTTCAATGAAACAGGGCGGTGAAGTAGTCAAGCCACCGAGCTGTCATAACTCATAACTGGCCTGGCAAGTGGCAATGCAAATGACAATGTCAGGTTTAGTAGGCAACAGCTTTTTTCAGCGACAGGTAAGCTGGCTATGTCCATTCCAATCCAAATGCTGTGTAAGAACGACATGGCCCAGACTTCCAAGCTATCAGAAGATCTTAGTTGCTTTCGACTCTTAAAATTGACTCTTTTTTTTTTTCATAATTTTATAGTTTATTATTCTATCTTATAAATTTCAACAATTTATTTATGTGAACTTCGTATAGATCCTGCATAAACAAATGCGAGATTTAAATAAATAAATGACTAAGATTCATGAGACATAATAAAATATCATAAAATTAGACAGAAAATTTTATATCCTTAAAACCCATCCAGAAAGAAGAACTAAGAAATCTTTTTCTTTTTCTTGTTTTTTTCCTGCTTAATCAAATTGGAATTAACATTCACTTGTTAACTTTCAGAACACAAATAATTGAAATTTACCATCACCAATAATTGGTTTAAGGAACGAAGAAAGTTCAAAAATAATTTATTTTAAGTTAATATAAATTACACAAAATTTATACCATTAAACAATAGATGAAATCAAATTTAATTTAATTTAAACCTTATTTTTAAACTTTAACTCAAATTTGAGCCAACTTAATTGAATATGAATATTTGAACTCGAATTAATAATGATAAAATCACTAAGTTAACAAATAAGATTGAGTTGATAAATTTTAGGTGGACTAAAACTAGTTTAACCAAAATATTAAAACAAAATCATATTGACACCTATGATTTAGATTGGGTTTGGGTAAAAGATAATTAAGTTAGACAAAAATCATATATAATTTAAAATTGACTCATTCTATTACCATTCTTAACTCAAATTTAATTAAATTTTAGTTTGTACTTAATTTAGATCGAACCAAACTCAATCAAAATTAAAATTTCATTCCTAAGTAAGTATAACAATCATATATGAGCATTTTAAAATTAAATAATTAAATTCAATTTAATCATAAAGGTATGAACAACCAAAAACGTTATTTTAATTGATCTGCTCATATTCAAACTTGAACTCGGGCTATACAAATCCTCCCAAACATTAAATTAGACTCGAATTGCATGTTCTTGGGATTGAATCAGACAGGCTCGTTGCATTATCTTACATGTACTAAATGTATAGACATGTCACAAAGTCATAACAAAAAAAAAAGTTTTAAAAAAATTTTCAAGTTTTTTTTTTTTGAAAAATAAAGATGTGGGTGGGGTGCAATATAAGGATTTTCCAAAAAGTCACCATTTTTTTTCTTAAAAGAATTAATCCCCGAACTAATCCTTTTAGTACTTCAAAGTTACGGAGCATCTTTATTTTTAATACTTCAAAGTTACGGAATATCTCAAATCAAGGAGGGCTACTATTGGTCCAGGAGTTTGCTGCATTCTCAAGAATCGAACCCGATCTCTTGATTAAGCGACGAAAATATGTGCCATCTATACCAATACTTCGGGTTAAAAAGTCACACATTTTCGTACTTCAAAGTTACGAAGAGATCCGGTCGTATGATCACATGCCAAGTAAAAACTTTTACAATCGAGTTAGGATGGTAAAATATTGACCAATAAGTCTTGAGCAAGAGGAACCGTATAGTTCACCAACGTGAGACTGTGGTGAACCAAATTGGTGTCTTTCTTTGAAATAGACAATCTTTCTGGAGTTGACAAGTGGATTGACAAAGTTATAATTACAAAACTCCATAATCCCTCCCTCTAATTTCTTGGTTGGCGAATTCAATGCCATGGCGGGTTAACAATTAAAAGTTCGTTGGGGTAGTTGCATCGTCCCCTCATCTCCCTCCCTCTCTCACTGTTTCTCTCTCTATATCCACTCCTTTTTAAATTCCAACCCCAGCCTCTCCCCCCTAAGCACCAAGCGCCCTTTTCTTTTCCTGTTCTTGAGTTCTGTCTCATAAAGATTTAGCTTTTCTTTCTAAGTTCTGTTCTTTCACCTTCATTTGATCTGGGTTTTCTTTATTCTTTGTTCTAAACTTGGTTTTGATCATTCATGGCCGAGGAAAATAAGCAAAGTCCGAAGCTGGACTCAGTTAACGTGCAAGAGCAATCAGAGACAAGGAGAAATACTCTCCCAAACTTTCTCTTATCAGTTAGATTGAAGTATGTGAAACTAGGCTACCACTACTTGATCTCTAACGCTATGTATCTCTTGCTCGTTCCACTTCTAGTTATTGCCTCTGCTCATCTTTCAACGCTCAAAGTCGATGATATTGTCCAGCTATGGGACCAACTCAAGTTTAATTTCGTTACTGTTATGTTTTGCTCGGGTCTTATTGTTTTCCTGGGCACTCTTTACTTCACGAGCCGTCCAAGGAAAGTGTTCTTGGTGGACTTTGCTTGTTACAAGCCAGAGCCGGCTCGTATATGTACCAGAGAAATTTTCATGGAAAGGTCTACTTTGGCTGGGTGCTTCAATGAGGAGAATTTGGCATTCCAAAAGAAGATTGTTGAAAGGTCAGGGTTAGGGCAAAAGACCTACTTGCCGGAAGCTGTTATGAGAGTGCCACCCAACCCATGTATGGCAGAGGCAAGGAAGGAGGCTGAGACAGTGATGTTCAGCGCCATTGATGAGCTCTTGGCCAAAACTGGTGTGAAAGCTAAAGATATAGGCATTCTTATAGTCAATTGCAGTTTGTTTAATCCTACACCTTCACTCTCTGCAATGGTTGTGAATCACTATAACCTCAGAGGCAACATCTTGAGCTATAATCTCGGTGGCATGGGTTGCAGTGCGGGCCTTATCTCAATAGATCTTGCTAAGCAGCTCTTACAGGTATGTGAATACAAATTTGTACGTTTTTTTGCTCATAAATGATCATAATAAAGAGACCTCATTAAAACGCGGTTTGGAGTTATCTGATACAACTGAGAATGAATCTAAGAATGTCAAACTTTGGTGGGGTGACATTGAACGTTTCAGTGGCAACCGTCAGCCACCCACATGGCTTCATGTGCCCAGCTGTTGTTCATTTATGATGCTTCAATAATTCTACCGTAAAGATAATAAATAGGTGTACTCAACTCGGAAAGTGAAGATGTTGGTGAACTATAAATGCTAGTTTCAGTTTCACACACTCAACCACCTTTAGTGGTGTATATCCACACGGTGGAACTAGCATTCGGTTCTGTGTATTAACTGACATATCTCATAATGGCTTGTGTAAATGACGACATTAGTGTCCGATGTAATGGAAGTAGTTGGTTGTTTTTAATTTTGGTGTTAAAAATGGTGAAAGATTTATGATTTCGAATTCCACTTTCTATCTTTCCGATCAGGTGCACCCTAACGCCTACGCCTTGGTGGTTAGTATGGAAAACATTACTCTGAATTGGTACTTTGGCAATGACCGATCAATGCTCGTCTCGAATTGCCTGTTCCGAATGGGCGGCGCCGCAATCCTCCTCTCCAACAGATCTTCTGACCGCCGGCGATCAAAGTATCAACTAATCCACACTGTTCGTACCCACAAAGGTGCTGATGATAAATGTTACAACTGTGTGTTCCAAAAGGAGGATAACAACAAGAAAATCGGTGTCTCACTGTCCAAGGACCTTATGGCAGTAGCAGGAGAGGCCCTTAAAACCAATATCACCACACTAGGTCCACTAGTCCTACCCATGTCAGAACAACTCCTGTTCTTCGCAACTCTAGTCGCAAGAAAAGTCCTGAAGATGAAGATAAAACCATACATTCCAGATTTCAAGTTGGCTTTTGAGCACTTCTGCATTCACGCAGGAGGCAGAGCTGTGTTAGATGAACTAGAGAAGAACCTTGAGCTCAGCGATTGGCACATGGAGCCTTCAAGAATGACTCTTTACAGGTTCGGCAACACATCCAGCAGTTCCTTGTGGTACGAATTGGCTTACTCTGAGGCCAAAGGGAGGATCAGGAGAGGTGATAGAACATGGCAAATCGCATTCGGATCAGGATTCAAATGTAACAGTGCTGTGTGGCGTGCATTGAGAACAATCAATCCAGCGAAGGAGAAGAACCCTTGGATGGATGAAATTCATGAATTCCCTGTCCATGTTCCTAAAATTGCTTCCATTTCCTCGTGAAAACCTCATCTTTTGCTTATTGATTGTACCAGTCCATGGTTTAATTCAACTTTTAATACAAGAAATGCTTGGAAAAACTCATGCTCATAACCCAAATCAGGATCGAGTCGATTCAGATCTATATAATTATTCTCATTTTGTTTACGTCCAAGGGATGAGAATTCATGTATAAGAAGGCAACGCACGCAATGCAATGCAATGCAAGGAGTTGGATCTAGTCAAAAGTTGAACACTTGCATGGTATTATCTGGTGAAAGTTGTTTAGCTGACCAACTGCTTCATTGAAGACGTCGTGGGAAAAATATCAATCAAAGTAACAAAACAAAACCGGTGTTCGATGGTTAGGTCGTTCGATGGTTGGGAAGTGCTCGCATTTAATAACTTGATAAACAATCAGAAGTCTTGTTGTATTCTGAATTTCATGATATTAATTGATTGCCGCTATAATTCATAGTTACTTAAATAACATGTCAATTTTAAGGCATCGAGTCAATTTATAAGGCACATATGGGGCCTTGATCAATATCAACAATTGCTGGGACCTGTAAGACTGACGCTGCACCTACACTGATATTTTTATTTCCTTAATTTGATAAATGTGAAATTTATCATTTGTGTAGTTAAAGAAGCAAGAAAGAGTCGCCTTTGCTTTGCCGGAGATAACTGTTCCTTGGACAGAGGTTGCTGAAGGTGGTGGTTGAATGTGAAACAAGATTAATAGATCTAAAACACCTCTGCTTCTAATCTATTCTTGGAATAGGTTTACATAACATTGAATTACACCGTTTAAAGCATCGGTTCAATTCAGTACCTGATCATCCTAATGGTTAATGTCTTCAATTACATGCCCCAGACACCACGGGCTACTGTGAATTTGTTGCTTGGTCTAGATGTTAACTCATACAGGATCCTGGCAAAAGTATCAGCGTATCTACTCTCTGAGAACAGGAGTTCCGCAAATGCATTCTCGTACATTAAAAGTGCGGTTCTGCTCTGCGGTTCAGATACCAAACTCTCTAATATCATTGCTGCTTTCCGGCACACTTCCGGTACCGGATGTGGCATCTTAATCACTTTCAGCAAACGATCAACTGCCCTTAATATTGGAAAGTTGTGCAAAGAAAATTTCAGTGTCATCCTAGTAAGAAACAAGTCCCGAAAAGAACTGTAATCTTTAAATTCTATCATAAAACATGCATAGTTTACTACCAAGTCTAGACCAATTACCATCTCTCATTGGCAAGCTTCAATCTGCAGTCCATGTTAACTTCTGCAAGGTTGTACAGAGCACCAACAGCAGCTGCTTGGGCATCAATTGCAGGAAAGCTTATAAGATCTACCAACCGCTTGCGAATCTGCAGTATTCACCAAGCCTTCAGTAGATTTAGTGCACGTCTAAGGTACATATATAAAGTAAAAACCATATTAACTACAGCCAAACAACAGCAACCTGTGGGAAAAAGGGAAGAAGAAATGATTCATTATCCTGATTTATTATCAAGCGACCCAGTAATTCAGCAGCAGCACAATGCCAGGCCTTAACCGTAGATTCCAGCATTCCCATGATAGCTTGGACTGCACGTTTCTCTCTGTACAACAGAAATGCTAGGTAAATAACAAAGACAGTTTGAATAGGAATGGTATATCAGAAAGAGGTTTCTCACGTCATTTTAATGTATGATAGCTTCGACGAGCTGAAAGTTCGAAGTTCAAGCAATGGAGCCAAATTTACAATTGTTTCAAGAGCATTTGTAACAAGCTCTTCATCCTCTGCCAAAATAAATTACTTTTAGCAACATTGAACACCAATCCATTATAAAAAATGAAAACCCCACATCTGCCTCAACATCTATTATTTTGACATGGTACCTAAGCATTATTAAAATGGCACGTGGGCATGGAAAGATAGGAAGGTACGACTAAAACTGATCCTTGCTAGGAAAAGCTATGGACATGACCAAAATAAATGAAGTTTTGTATCTAGCTTTAAGTCAATTATGGTAACAAGGACAAACATGCACGCGTCATTACATAGAGCAATCTCTATTCGCATGAAATGTCCAAATTATTATATTGATGCTATTTGGATGGCAAGCTAAACTCTGTAATGAAAGACTAATGAATTTATCACTTAGTCAGTAACTAACCGTAAATAAATAGCATATCAAAGATTATAGCACGAAATAATTAAACTAATAAGCTTCTACTAGAAATTGTGCTAACCTGTGATGTGATCTTCAATACATTGGAAGACTGTTTCCAAGCAGTGACGATGTTGGGCCATAATTACTTCATTCTCTGGCATGAAAGAAAAGTTGCGAATGATATTAGAAGCAGCCACAGCACATAGCTGTTTCTCTGCCCTCCCTTCCTCATCCAAATTAAATAAACCATCTTCATCAAACCACCACTCTGTAGGATGAGCTTTGGTTCCATTCCTTTGTCCCAATGCCTCATTTGCAGAGGAAGCTGATCCCAACCTGGAAATTATCTAACATTAACAGACCCTTCAATCAAAAACCCAACCAAACTTTTTTCTCACTCTAGAAGCAAGGCAACTATTCCACTTACCCAGAAATTTTGAGATTATCACTTGATCCTAAAACCTCGTACTCATTACCAAATCCTGTTACCAGTGAATTTGTCCCTAATGTTCTAACCCTAGGCTTCTTGCTGAGTTCTTTAGGCAGAGCAATATCCCTCCAGTCATCAATCTGTTTGTTCACCAAACAATATAATAGCTTTATCAATTCAAATGCATCAATCCAACCGACATATACACATATAACATACTGAAAAGGGAAATAAAATCATGGCAATCCATAGTGTTTCATGAAATGAAATAAGTGCAAGCAACGAACATACAACTTGGAGAAGAGCATCGAGCAAGCCAGGGATTTTAGCAAGAGAGTCTTTACGCAAATCCTCTTTCTCTTTGAAAGAGAGCATCGTGAGAGTATTGAGTGCCCATGTAAGCTCGCTCTTGAGCCCGCTTTGAAGAGCCAAAACTATCCTCTTATTGTTCTGGTCTGCAAAAGTCACGGGCTTTGCAAGCTTAAACAAATTTCAAATTTACAGAAATTTAAAAACATGAAAAACGGGGATTAGGGTTTGGTTTCACCGGCAAAGGAGGTGTGAACTTGGAGAGATGGGCCGAGGAGATTTGAAGGAGCCGCAGAGTCGGCGGAAGATGCAGCTGCCGCTGCGTTCCCCGCAGTGCTACCGAAGGGGCGGCCTCGCTTAGCAGATGGAGCGGTGGCTCCGGCGGATAAGCCGCCGGACTTGTTGAGATCCCGCTTCTGCATCACTAGTCCCACTACAACTTGCTCGGGTGGGACGCTACGATTTCCAGTGATTGGGGAGGCTTTGTATTGCTCTTGCCAGAATCCATTTACAGGCCCATACTTCAAAGACATTGCGCTTCGGCTCTATTATGAGCCCATGATCCGCGATATAAAGATTTTGCATATATTTTTTTTCAACGTTCAATTTAGTAAAACATCAATTCAAATTTTTTATGAATATAATTTTGGAATTTTCAAATATTAAATTTATTAAAAATTTAAATATGACCATAAAATTAATGTGGATATTTTTTTATGTTTGGGTTTAAGGAGTAATTATTTAAAAATACTAAAAATTTTGAATTGATATCTTAAAGACTCTTTTGATTATTCCAATGAATGATTAGTGATTTGTTTTATTATTTTTGGAAGGTGAATAAAAAATATATGAAAATTTTTTAATTCATAAAAATGATTAAAAGATTCTTAGGAAGTTATCATTAAATGATCTATTAGGAAATAAAAAATAGATCTTGTGATGACTTACAAATCCAATCTCCACTACTAATGTCACTTTCCATCATTTTATACATAAATCTTGTAAACTTTTTTCAGTCATCTTGCACATGATTCATATTTATTGTACACTTCATTGTCCCCAATTTTTGTTCTATTCCGTTTCTAAATTTCTGCCCCGTTTCGTCTTTATCCCCTAAATACAGCAATCAAATACATGGTAAGGGTACTTCACCTAAGTTATCTGATTAGATACACTTTGCCCTACGCTTAGAACACATAATCCCTCAAAGCCACAATTTTGTCCAGAACATCAGACAATCAGCAGCAATGCCACGAGACAATCAACAACAAATTTATGGACACTTTACAATGACATAAACCAATCGACCTACAACACTAACCCTGTGTTTGGGGGACAGTAGACAGGACCAAAAAATTCTGCCCCCGTGAGTGTTTGCTTCCTATCTCCGTAAATTTGTCCTCCATCCTCGGTAGACAG
>JANZLF010144377.1:0-11334 GCA_026546835.1 Erythroxylum foetidum | reverse complement strand
CAAAGAAACATAATCATATATGTAATTACCTCAATCGAAATGCGGACAAGTGCTGTTGTCCTACGTAACCAGAGATGCAGATGACAAAGCTGTAATGAAGTGCTACTACTCATAAATAATCTAAATATCAAAGGAGTGCTGGGATTTAAAATTCAAATAAAGTGCTACTACTCATAAATTAAGAATATTTTTACTTTCCTAACTACTTAAAAAATATAAATCAAACGTGATAATATAAATTTAACAAAAAAGATTACTTTCTTGAGCAAGAATCTATGCTAACCAATCAAGCCCTTGGTGAAATCAGATTGTCAGAAATTCTGGTTTTTTGAAATAGTATTCATGCACCAATTTGATCCATAAAGCGTTACAATCGGTATATAGCCTTCACAACCGCTTACACATTAACACTTTCTGCATATTTGATACAGATGATCCCAAGGCCGCCTTGCTTTTTTTGGGAGAGTAACCTCACTCCACTTCGTCCTTGCCTTCCTTGAGTTTCCAAGTTGACCAGACCATAAAAACGCCTTCATTATTCTGTGTATATCTTTTATGACTCTCTTTGGCATTGCGATATATGCAGTCAAATGTGGATGGAAACTAATAAGCACTGAAATGATGAGTGTTATACGAGCTGCAAAAATTATCTATTTTACGATGCCTTCACTCAAGATTTGAGTCGTTCAATGATCAATAAGTAGTCATAAAACTTAGGCTTGTGTGTGAATTGTCTAGGCAGACATGGCATGTATTTCATACATGATATAACGTATAAAATACATGCAGAAATCAACATATATATCACCGTAAATATATGTTAAGTAGCGGAAATTTTACCTCCAGCCATTGCCTTTCCTCCTTAGATCTGAATGTGTTGATGAAGATCTGAGTTTCAATCCTCTTCCAGAGCAAGCTCGATGATGTACTCTATTATGCTCGGTGAAAATAGGACCCAAAATTATTGGATATAAATCCATGAAAACCACTCAATGCCTCGGCCATCACAAAGACGTTGAGTAAGGTAGGTAGGCAACAAAAGTTAGTGGGTAGGGTTACTTTATATAAATGGACCATACTCAATAATGAGGTAGATAAACTTATATAAATGGACCATACTCAATAATGAGGTAGATAAACTTACATAAGAAACAAGCACGAATTGAAAAAAACACATGGAACATAGTTGTCCCTACCTATTTGTTTGGAAAAGTTTGTCTGAATCAACAAAAAAGAGGATGGGATGATGATCTTACAAGTACAGGAGCACTCAGAAGTGTCTTCTGCTTATAGTTACATGTCTTGTGGCTGTGTTACAGCTACAAGCCATCGGAGAAAAAACAGAAAACTTGTACTTTGCGCATCTATATATGCTCTTTCGCACACTATGTGTGTATTCACACTGTTCAAAATTGCTACGGATAGAAAATTAACAGAAGTATGACTTCCATCTTATTGATCATGTTTTTTGTTTCTCTTACTGTATCGGACGCTACTTAACTAAATTAAATACATCAGGGTTGTGCAAAATATTTCTTTAATCATCTTTTATATCTTAAACAAGTATAAAATTAGTCAAATATCTACTACTTTATTCAAATTATTTAATCAAGCCTTTTATTTTAATTCTTACTCAATCTAACCTCCAATTTAATGGAATAATAGGGGTGGCAAGCCGAAAGCATTTAAGCTTAAACCTGACCATGAATTTTTTTGAAAATTTCAAGCTTAATCCGATCCAAAGCTTAAAAGTTCTAAGAAGAAGTTCTAAAATTGGGTTAAGATAAGTATCAAACCACCTAGGCCCGATCATCCTAGGGCCTGAGCCTAATAAGATTCATTGCCAAGCTCACTTCACAAGATGGTTCAGTGAGAGGTTAGAAGTTAAAATTTCCAAATATTTTCCATCAGGATATATTCTTGGTAGTTACAATTAACAGAGGAATTAAAGATTCAAATAAGTCACTAAGGTTATCTATTTCCTTTCTAAACTTGGAAACTCCTTTGAGAAAAAGAATAGTCCAAATCAAGTATGACGAATTGGGAAGTCGGAAAACAAATCGGGTGAGGCTTATCAATTTGCCTTGGCTTATTTCTACAGTGTTTAGAAGAGGAGGAATGTATCATTTGCAAAAACTCTACAACAACGACAAATCATAGTTTTTGTTGAAGAATAGAGAGAAGTACTCCACAGAAATTGTAGAGAGATGTGCTCCAATTATTGAAGGGTGATGGAAAGTACATCATCAAATTAAAAAAAGTCTTACAACTTTGAATTAAAAGGAAATATTGGAGAATAATTCGAAGTTGTTAAAAATGAAGTCTTTGCTTAAAGATAAAATTAAGAAAGTAGTAAAGATAAGATATGTTATTTGTTAAAAGATAAAATTTTATCTATTAAGATAAAGTTACTATCTCTTAGGATTTAAACTTTTAAATTTTTTATTTGTTTGCTTAATTTTTATCTAGATATTAGCTAAGTTTGTTATTTTATTACTTATATATTTAGGCCTTCAGGATCAATGTAAAATATATCCAATCAATAAATTGCCTCTTGCATGATCTCTTTTCTATTATACTTTATTTTAGTTAATTTTTGATTCTAAAATCCAACATAGTATCAGAGCCCTCACAGATCTTGAAGGACTTATGAGTGATTAATATTCTACAAGTTCAAAAACAAAGAAAGGCAATGAGAGACTAAGAAAGTGAAAAAAAATGGTGGAGGGAACCTATCTAGCATAGATTCCGTCATCAAAAAAGAAAGAAAATATTTCTTAATATGGCCATTATGAGAAATTTGGTCATACAGATAAAGATTGCTGGCATAAAGGGAAGTCTTCATACTTTATGAAAAAGGATTGCAAGTTTAACAATGAAGAATAAACAAATATAGTGCAAGTGATTGAAGAAGACAACATCTTCTAGTTGGTGAGAAGTGCACCAAGATGTATCATAGAGAGAAGTGCTCCAAAGAAAAGAATTGTGGAGAGATGTGCTCCAACTATTGAAGGGTGATGGGAAGTACGTCATCAAATTCAAAAAAGTCTTATAACTTTGAATTAAGAGGGAATGTTAGAGAATAATTCAAAGTTGTTAAAAATGAAGTCTTTGTTTAAAGATAAAATTTGGAAAGTACTAAAGATAAGATATGTTATTTGTTAAAAGATAAAATTTTATCTATTAAGATAAAGTTATTATCTCTTAAGATTTAAACTTTTAAAATTTTGATTGGTTTGCTTAATCTTTATGTAGATATTAGCTAAGTTTGTTATTTTATTGCTTATATATTTAGGCCTTCAACATTAATGTAAAATATATCCAAACAATAAACGCCTCTTACATTATCTCTTTTCTATTCTACTTTGTTTTAGTTAGTTTTTTATTCTAAAATCCAACAGTTTTAAGATACACAGCTTAGAGTTGTGTATCAAATTCATGTCCTAATTGCATTTAATTATGAAGATTAGTGCAGATAAGAGATTTGCAACTAATAAGAATGATGGTTATGGACACATATTAAATGCATTGACAGAATGGAAAAAATATCAGCATAAATTGCCTTCTGGTTTTCTATCACCACTTATGTACTATTTGCAACAAAATTAGGAGGAAAAAAAATATTGTTATTTAACGGAAACTATAGGTGACCGTCCACTTAATGACGCCGCAAATGATTTGCAGATGTGTGATACTCTTTACACCTAAAGTTTGAACAGATGACTGGTATACCTCTTCAGGCATTTGTAAGAGAAGCCTTTGGTGAAGAAGATGATTCCATGTTATAACTCCAGAGGTCTTTCAACTCTCCTCTAATCAAACCTAAAATGACACACAATCCTGATATCGTAGACACAGGAAAAATAACTCTATGAGCATATGAGGAGAGATGAATTCCATTAAGAGTTGATCAATATGAGTTTTTTATTCATTAAGTTTACAAGGAACAAGATAGAGGAGAGCAGGTTGCCACACCTATTTACTAGATACAACCCTAAGTAAGTGAAGAAAAGGCGTGAAAAGAGGAAAAAATTCTGTTAGAAGCTTGATTGGAAGAGGATTCATATTTCATAATGTATGTTATTAATTAGAAGGGATTGATATTTCATAATCTATGTTATTAGTAACAAAGATGAAGTAGCGTATGAAATATTGGCACAGATCATAATTTTTGTTAAACCATAAGATTCACAACTTATAAAGCAATAAAAACATTACTAAAGTAGAAATTGAGGCCAATAACTAAACATCTATAGTGCAATCATAAAATTCTCTCTCTCTATCTCTTGATAAAATAAACACAGCATGCATCACTTAACACAGAAAACATTTACGTGTAAGGTAGAAACATGCATATTATTTATGTATATAGCAACGGGAGCTTAACGGATAAACATACCTCCAGCCATTGCTCAACCGATGATCCAACAACATCTCTGAGTTTTGAATCTTCTAGCCTCTCCTTATGCATGATACGATGGTGACTGCTTGTGGTATGTGAGGATAAGGACAAAAACTCAATTTTTAAATGGTTTCAATACCTCTACCCATTACAGAGGAGGAAGCCTGGAAGTATGGGTGATAACGTGTGCGTGATGAAGGGTTAATGCATTAAATGGACCACATTCTCTACAGTAGCAAGAGTAGATAGATTTTAAAAAAATCTTACATTCTCCCACTTGTTCCATTTAACCCAACACCAAACATAATAAGAAATCAAATATATGAATCATGGCGATAGGTCCTCTTATAGTGAGTATTATCTTCCATGTATTACATATATAAAATCTCTCATTACTAGCTCTTAAACTTAACGAATAAATCATATGTTTATTCTATGTCCAAATTAGATGATATTTCTCAAAACCAATTAAATATATGTGTGCACAAAACATATGATAAAGTATCAAATTAAATAAGAGTTCCATTGAAGCAACAAATATACAACAAAAATCACATTATGGAACTAAGTCCCATTTGCACTACGTGATCCTTAAACTGCTTAGGTGACATGCCTTTAATTAAAGGAACAACAATCATCAAATCAGTGCTAATGTGCTCTATGACAACTTTCCTTTCCTTAACACATTCTGTTATGGCTAAATACTTAGAATCGATGTGCTTACTTCAACTTCGACTTCGACTTTTGTTATTTTTAGTTATAAAGACTACAGCTGAGTTGTCGCAGTACAATCTTTATGGCTTAGAAATTGAATCAACAAATCTAAGCCCAGATATGAAACTCTTTAACCATACACCACGTGAGGTGGTCTCAAAACATGATACGAACTCAGCCTCTATAGTGGAAGTAGCAATCAGGGTCTGCTTAGTATTTCTTCAAGATATAACTCTACCAGCTAGCATAAAAATATAACCAGATGTTGATTTCCTTGAATCAATGCAGCCAACAAAGTCTGAATCAGAGTATCCAACTACTTCCAATTTCTCAGTTCACCTGTACATAAGCATATAGTCTTTTATGGCCTGAAGATATCTCATAACATTCTTTGCAGCTTTCCAGTGGTCAATACCTGCATTACTCTAATATCTACCTAACATTCCAACAACATATGCGATACCAGGTCGGGTGCAGACCTGAGAATACATAAGGCTTCCAACAGTTGAAGTATATAGAATGTTCTTCACGTGTTCCCGCTCAAAATCATTCTTCTCGCATTGATTCAAACTGAATCTGTCACCCTTCACTATGGGTGCTACATTTGATGCATAATCTTTCATCCAAAATCTCTCTAAAACTTTGTTGATATAGGTCTTTTGAGACAAACCCAAAATGCTTCGAGACCTTTCTCTATGGATCTTGATGCCAATGATATATGATGCCTCACCCATAACTTTCATATCAAAATTCTTTAAAAGAAATTGTTTCACCTCAAACTACAAACCTTTATCATTAGTTGCAAGTAAAATGTCATCCATGTATAACACAAGAAAATAAGTCTTACTCCCACTGACCTTTTGGTATAAACATTGGTCCATTATATTTTCTTCAAAACCAAATGAAGTGATAACCTCATGAAATTTTAAATATCACTGTCGAGAGGCTTGTTTTAATCCATATATGGATTTATTAAGTTTGCAGACTAAATGTTCACCATCCCTAAAGGAGATTCCTTCAGGTTGTTTCATATAAACCTCTTCCTCTAGTTCACCATTAAGGAACCCCATTTTCACATCGATTTGATGTAACTCAAGATCAAAATGAGCTACTAATGCATGATTACACGAAGAGAATCTTTCTTAGATTAAAAAAAAAGTCTCTGTATAATTGATTCCTTCCCTCTGAGTGAAACCTTTGGCAACAAGTCTTGCTTTATGTCTCTCAATGTTGCCTCATTAGTTTTTCTTTGTCTTAAATACCCATTTACATCCAATGTTTTTCAAATCATTTGGCAACTTAATGAGATCCCAGACTTGATTGGATGCCATAGAATCCATCTCATCCTTTATAGCATTGTACCACAAGTCCGATTCCTTAGAACTCATGGCCTATGAAAACGTTTCAGGATCATTTTCAGCTCCAATGTTGTAATCTGACTCTTGTAGATACACTATATAATCACCATGTATTGCTGACCTTCTAACCCTGGTAGATCTCCTCAATGTTGTATTATCATCCTCACGAAGAACCTGTTGTTCAACAATTTTTGGTTGTTCCTCATTTACAACTTGATCTACTGGATTGGTATTAAAAGCTTGTGGAGAGACTCTAAGAAACACTTTATCTCTAACTTCAAATTCCATCTCCTTTCTATGTGTGTTCGTGTAGCTCTTCATTCTGTCTTGATCTGCTTTGAGTCTCTGCTTTACCAATTTAATCTTGTCAATTGTAGCCTGTTCCAATTTAGGTCCTAAAAGTCTCCTTTCACCTTCTCCATCCCAACAAATATGAGTTATGTACCTCCTACAATATAAGTCTTCATAAGGTGCCATTTGAATTCCTAAGTAATAGGAATTATTATAGGCAAACACAATTAAAGGTAAATGATCATCCCATGAACCTTTTAAGTCTATAACACAAGCTCTTAACATCGCCTCCAATGTCCGTATTGTCCTTTCTGATTGGCCATCAGTCCATAGTTGGAAAGCTATGCTAAAATGCAATTTGGTTTCCAAAGCCTCTTGTAAGCTTTCCCAAAATCTGGAGGTGAACCTGGGATCTCTATCTAAAACTATAGAACTTGGAATCCCATAAAGTCTGATTTTTTCATCTATTTATTGCTTGACCAAAGCATTCAAAGAATTTACTTATCTAATAGGTAGGAAATGTGATAACTTGGTCAGCCTATCAACAATCACCCATACTGCGTCATGCTTCCTGCTAGTTCTTGGCAATCCCATCAAGAAATCTATTGTAATCTTCTCCCATTTCCATTTAGGAATAGACAAAGGTTTAAGCTTGTCAGTAGGTGCTTGATGTTCTGCTTTGACTTGCTGGCACGCTAAGCATTTTCTAGCGTACTCTGTAATATTTTTCTTCATTCCTCTCCACCAAAAATGTTCTTTTAAATCTCTATACATTTTTGTATTCCCTGGGTGCATTGCATAGGGAGCATTGTGTGCCTCATCAAAAATTTCATCATTCACTTATAATATATCGAGAATACATAGTCGGTTACCTACCACCATCAATCCATCTTCTCTTATTTCTATTTTAGAGGGTTTACCATTTTTAATTTCTTCTCTAAGCTTGTTTAAGTACTCATCTTGCTCTTGTAATTTCTTAATCTTCTTATTCAATACTGACCTAATTCTAAAATTAGCCACTATATAATCATATTCAACTTGCCTCAATGTCACTTTAAATTTGGCTAATTCCCCCAACAAAGGAAGATACTCTATCTCTATATGTGTTGTAGTAGATTTTCTACTCATTGTTGCATTCACTACTATATTAGCTTTCCTCGGGTGGTAGTCTATCATCAAGTCATAATCCTTCAGTAGTTCCAACCACTTTCTTTGCCTTAGATTTAACTCTCTTTAGCTCATCAAATATTTAAGACTTTTGTAGTATGTGAATACTTTGGTGGTGACTCCATATTAGTAGTATCTTCATATTTTTAATGCAAAAATTTTGACAGTTAACTCCAAGTCATGTGTAGGATAATTTGTCTTATAAGGTTTTAATTGCCTAGAATCATAGGCAATCACTTTATCTCCTTGTATCAACACACACCCTAATCCCTTTCTTAAGGCATCACTATATACTATATATTCACCACTACTAGAAAGCACGGTCAAAATTGATGTAATTGTGATCCTATTTTTCAATTCCTCAAAGCTCTTATGGCATTCTCCCGTCCACACAAACTTCTGATTCTTCCTTATCAATTTGGCAAGTGGGGTTGCTATCATGGAAAAGCGCTCTACAAATCTTCTGTAATAACCATCCAAACTCAAGAAACTTCTCACTTATGCTATATTCTTAAGTGCTTCCCATTTCACCATAGCTTCTATTTTCTTCAAATCCATATGTACTCCTTTTTCTGAAATATCCAAGAAACACCACTTTCCTTAGCCAAAATTCACATTTATTGAATTTTGCATACAACTTTCTTCCTCAATGTCTCCAAGGCAATCCTTAAATGTTCATCATGCTCCTTGCCACTCTTGGAATAAGCCAATATATCATCAATAAAGACTATGATAAATCGGTATAAGAAAGGCTTGAAGACTTTATTCATTAAGTCTATCAAGGCTGTAGGGGCATTCATTAACTCAAAGGGCATAACTAAGAACTCAAAATGCCCATACCTTGTTCTAAAAGTAGTCTTTGACACATCAGACTCCTTTGTTCTCAACTGGTAGTAACTTGATCTCAAGTCTATCTTGAAGAAGACTTTTTCCCCTTGCAATTGATCAAACAAATCATCTATGCATGGGAGCGGATATCTATTCTTAATAGTGACATGATTAATCTTCCTATAATCCATACACATTCTTAATGATCCTTTTTTCTTCCTCACAAAAGGAACTGGATTTCTCCAAGGTGAAGAGCTAGGCCTAATATAACCTTTCTCCAATAACTCTTTTACTTGCTCTTTAAGCTCTTTCAGTTCTGCCGGAGCCATTCTATAAGGTGGAATTGATATAGGTTCAATACCTGGAAGAAGCTCAATAGGAAACTCAATTTGTCTCGGTGGTGGTAGTCTTAGTAATTTTTCTAGAAAGATATCCGAAAATTCCATGACCACAGGTATTTCTTCTAACTTTCCTCCAACTACCTTCGTGTCGACCGCATATGCTGAGAATGCTTCACATCCTTTCCTTATCATTTTCTCTGCTGTTAGAGTTGAAATAATTCTAGGCGGGCTTCCATTCTTGTCTTCCATAAACACCACCTTTCTACCTTTGTCCTTTTAAACTCCACTGTCTTTTTTTACAATCTAAATTTGCATTATACTTTTCTAACGTATCCATGCCAAAAATCACATCTAATCCTCCCATCTTCAAATACATTTGATCTATGACTAATTTTTCTTCACCAATATATATTTCACAATCTTTATAAACTTGACTAACAATAATACATTGGTCGATTGGGGTACTAACTATCAAAGGACTATCCAATGAGCTCAAATTTCTACCATACATAGTTCTAATTGATGAAAGAAATGAATAAGTAGATCCCAGATTAATTAAAACAATAATATCATCATTAAGCAATTTAACTGTACTATTCACAACCTCCGAAGCCGTGTCTGCGTCCTCCATTTTTATTACAAACATTCTAGCTGTTGCTTTCTCCCTTGGTCTTCTTGGAGGATTTACTTTCTTGGCTAACTCAGAACTTCTCACTTTGGTTGTAGTCTTGTGTCCCACAATCTCAGCCCTTTTTGAAGCTTGCATCTGAGTTCCCTCTCATCTTACATACTGCGACACTCTCTAGGCATGTGCCATTTTTCTTCACAATTAAAATAAGCTCTAGTCAATCTGTAGCACTTTCCTTTATGGAATTTACCGCAATGATTGCACTTAGGAATGGGTGACTTATCCCCCTCTCCCCTTTTACTGCCTCCTGCCGTTGAAACTTGATGAGAAACAATTCTCGTCTATCTGGACCTGCTCGCATCACCGATCTTATCCTTAGACTGTACGAAGAAAGGTTTGGCAATCCTCTCTAACGTAGGAGCACCACCTCCCCTCCTGAAATGTTCTCTTCCTTTTCTCTTTCTGTTTACAGTGCTCTTTATATTCTCCACATTCTCAACCCTTAATGTTGCTTCAACCAGTTGTTGAAAGTCATAAAAATTCTGCGTCGCCACTTTTTATCTGATGCCTAAATGAAATCCTGTTTTAAACCTACGACACTTAGCTGCTTTGCTCATCATCATCATCTCAGCTACATATCAGGACAGTTTTGTAAATCTGCGCTCATATTCACTCACTATTATTGTAACATCCCACCCCCGACTGGAAGGGTAAAGTAGTAAATTGACATAGGATGAGATTGATAGAGATCTCTTAGTATTGCTTAAGCATACTGGTACTAGTGAACAACGAAATCTGTGCACATGAAATGACTGTACATGCATACATGATATTCTCGATTTGCGTGCCTAAGATAATTTTATTGGGATTAATGTGGTTAATGGGTTTGAAAAATTATTCTGAGTACGCCATAAATTGTTTTCTATTTTAAGGGATTTTTAGGAATTTTTCTGGATTTTTTTGGAGAAAATTCCCGGACCGAAAAAATCGCCAATTGGCGAATCGGTCGATTTTCGGTAGCGAAAATTTCTACCCAATGGCACTGTATTCTTGGGTATATTATTTTGGGATTGACCATTTGAGTTGATTGGGTTAGTTTTTGATCTGGATTAAAGAATTAATATGTTGACTTTTCTTTAAACCTTTGAACAAATCACATTTTGCCACCTAGCCTCTCATTACCTCCTCCTTATCCTCACCCACGATTATGCCTCAATTAAGCATGAAACAATTGGTTTTGTTGACAATCGAAAATGGGGTAGGAAAGTGGATAATGGATTAAAGTATATTATAGCTTTCTTTGACTTTTCTTTGAAAAGTTAAGCCAACCTTCTTTTGCCACCCATTCTCCTTCATTTAATGCCTACTCATTACTTGTCTTGGTTTTATCCTATGCATTCTCGGTTATTGCCTTAAAAGAGGAAGGAATGGGATAAAAAGTGGATGGATTTGCTTGTTTCTTAAGCTCATCCGAATACCTTCCTCTTTTAACATCTCCATCGATTTTCATCTTCTTCATCAAACCTTTCTCCAAACTTCAAGCCTTCTTCTTCTAGACACCAAGTTCCTTACTTATCATGGAGGGCTTTCACTTGCATGAGGTTA
>JANZLF010144317.1:0-11338 GCA_026546835.1 Erythroxylum foetidum | reverse complement strand
AACGAATCAGAAATCACCTCATTTGGACATCTACAGCCAAAGTTATGCCCAAAATACCAAAATGCATTTGTGCTGGAAAGCTGGGGCTCGTCGCAGCGAACGGCCTGTACGCGCCGCGGCGTACACCCCTCTCGCACGGCGCGGCGTGCACACCTTCGCACGGCGTGGCGTGCTCATGAGCACGACTCGACGTGTAGGTCTGAGTACCCCTCCCAAACCTGATTTTCCTGCATTCTTCATCCACAATTCTACTATTTTGCAAATGCAACACATCTAAACCTTAAATCATGTCTTATACTTCAGTTCTAACTCATTACAACCTTAAAATCAGTCACAAACACACCAAGATCATCAACCCAAAGAAATTTTACCTATCTTCCATAAACTCCTTAACAACCTATTCTAACTCCTACCAAAACTCATACCAAGCTACACTAGGGTTTAATCCAACCAAAACAAGATGAAATGAAGCTAAACTTACCAGGAATTTGCTTCAAAACCGTCAAAATCCTCTAAGAATGAAAAGCCCTATTTCCTTTTCTTCTTCCTCACCAACAACACTCTCCTTCCTTCTTCTCTTCACTCTTCATTTCTTCTTTTCCTCTTTCTCTTCTAATCCTCACCCAAGTCTAATGGGATGGTCAAAGGCCAAAATACCCCTCTATGCAATGCCTTAACCTCTCCAACTTAAGTGATCTTCCCATTTTACCCTCAAACAATTTTACTCACTTAATCTCAATTTATCCACTAACACTTCCAATTTAATCCAATTAAGCCATAAATCTCACAATTAACACAATTCATGCTTAATAACATCAATTAAATAAATCTGGGCCCCAACAGCGTATTCTAGTTACATAAGAAGACTACTTTCTATTCAAATTTAGAGACACCATATACCTAACATAAGTCATAAAGTAGGGCCTTTAGTATTAAAAAGGTTAGCCTATGTTTATCAAAAAATGGAAATACGGCCTTCCTCAAGTCCATTGCAATATAGATATACTTCTATAACATTCTACTAGAATATTGGACAACTATAAGGATAATTTATTTAGCTAGTGTAAATGGAAAACCACTATGATTGGACAAGCAGATAGTAGGGATGAGGAGGGTATGATTTGTTGAAATATATGTGGAAGATGATAGAGCTTCTAAACTTCCTGACTCCTTCAAGATTCTCAACATAGGTAAGGAAGGAGTTATTAACCTAATTGGTATCCTTATATCTTACCCACAGAAGCCAGAATAGTCATAACAAACCAATGCCTAGATCCTTAAAACCAAAACCACTCTTACACTATAGGAAACCTCTTAGCCACACCCTCCTATGTCCATAATGCAAACCCCTTGTAATTGAACTTGCAAAGAACCTCATTCACCTTTGATCCTAGTCCTATGACTACCTAAGCAAAAACAATTCCTTGATTCTTATGCTTTTTACACTTCTTTTCAATTTCAACACATTTTCTTTTTTTTCTCCCTACACACTTACTCCACTTTCATCCAGTAAAAGCATTATTGATCAAGTTTCAATTACTTTATGTATTTTATTATCAAAAGATGTTTAATTAAGAAAAAGGTCAAGGTTTTTTCATTTTGAAGGGAATTTAGTTTAATGAGATTCGCTAAAGTTCAAATAAGATTAGTTAACCTTTCTAAGCCAAAGTGGTTAGATCATCTTGCCCTTATCATCTTCATTTATGCAAAAAGAGTTTAATCTCGACAAGTTTTGTTGCAACTTCTAAATTGAAATTGTCATTAAAGAAATCACCTAAAAAAGAACATTGATTGGTATGAATGATTAAATCATTAAAGCACAAAAACTCACAAGATTTTCTACTATGCATACACAATTTCAAACTCAATCTTTGTTATTTTTTTAAACTATAAGTGCATGACATAATTATAGCTAGCACCAATAAGAATAGGTCGATCCTAGGAGAACTAATTATTAATTACTGATTTCTCACAAAATTAATTATCTAGTCTATAAAAAAAATTAACTAGAAAGGAAATAAATGAATAATTATAAAGCACTAAGTTAAAATGATGATAAAAAATAAAACAATTGATAAATAAACTAGATTTAGGTAAGATATTCCCTAAAACTTTTATATGATTTGACTTTATTTTGATTAATGAATAGCTCTAGTTCTTTGGACCTATAAGAATCTATAAATTATAAGTATGTTATCTCTTGAGTAATATAATTCTTATTCATAAATTAAATTGACTGAGACCTCTTTATATCAAAACAACCTAAGAATATATTAATTCTATTCATAAATTCTTGTTACATTTTTTTACCCTAAATTAAAAATATCATTTAGTTCACTCCCAAGTAACATCTGTCAATCTCAATGCATGCATTTAATTATTATATCTTCAAATTTCGTTTCCTTAAAGCATAAGTTTAAGACATCAAATCCAAGGGTCCATCCTCTGGATCTATATTCCAATAAGTTTATGATAAAAAACAAGGAAAACCATATAATAACAAGGAAGAAAAAAAGATAAATAAAACATCTTCATTATTCTTGTATCTTTAAATTCTTGTTCCTCTTTTAATGTTGTCTTTACTTTTAAACTCTAATTGATCTTTTTTTTAATTGGATGGTATGTTACTTTAGATGAAACTATTACAACATTACAAAAAATAAGAGTCATATACTGAAAGTCATATAACTCGATGATATTTAGAGTCATCAAATCCTAGTCTCCATTTGCTCTTCATGTCCAAAGAGAGGGAATGATGCACTTGTTTAGCAATTGCTCAATTTTTTCTCCTAATGAACTATTTTTTTCTCCAAAAAGATCTAATAAAATGCTCCCATTTTTTAATTCTCCATTTTATGAAATAATCTAACTTTTCTACCTAACAAGATCTTAGCATGAGGTTGTGTGAGACTCAATATTACTTTTTATGGCTTTTGGGAATTTTTACATAACTAATCATCAACAACACAGGGTTGAATATGGGTTTGTGTAACCATCATATTAGTGAAAATAGGCCAAACATGGGTTCATATAGGTTGTACTAGAAGAAACAAAATGTCATAGTTTGAACACAGCTTAGACATGGTAGGGTGTTGGTGTCATATTCCCTAAGTGAAAATCTCCTTGAGAAATAAAATGGGGCATTTTGGAACATGGTTAGTAACATGTTACTAAGTTGCTACTGTGTTTTGGGCCCTTTCTTCAAATCTTTTAATGTTACTCCTAATTGAACCAATTCTTCTCTAATGTCACTTCTTTTATTTTAAAGGTTGAAATAAGACCTCAAATAACATATAGCTCATTTTAAGTACCAAATTTTATTTAAAAAACCTAAAATATAAGCATAATGCTCTCAAAATCATATTAAAAGTGAGGTGGTGGAGGAGGCATAGTTAACCAGACATCCATTAAACATAAGTAAGGTCCTTAAGAGGGTAATTCAGCTAGTTATAATATGTAGTCTATTTGTGATTGATTGAAGACTTCACTTCCCTGGCTAAAGAAATTAATCTAATTTCACGAATTAGGGATTTATGTCATTTGGAAGAGAGGGCTTATAATGGTAATTGAACTGGCTCCTTGATAGATGGTTAGACATAAGAATGCAAGAAGTGGACAAAGGAAATGCTGACATGTGCTTCTCTTGTTAACTTTCTCCATTGTGTTAAATGGTGTAACATTGGGAAGGATATAATTGCCTTTATTATTATGTTTTTGCAATGCTCTATAATGACTTCTACCATTCTTAATATAATTTATTTAATTTCTTAAAAAATCGTACTAAAAGGAAAGTCTATTTAACTATTATAAAACTCCCTTATAGTTAAGTATTTTCTTGTCCTTAAGAAAATTAATTTCATTATCCTAACTTAAATAGAAAGAAATTCTAAAAATGTAGTAAAAATAAACATATCAATTAAGTTTCTCCACCACTTATTCATTCATAAAGCAAAGGATCTTCAACCTGTCCTTTGTTGATGACTTGCTTCTCTTTTGTAAAGTTGAGCCTAATTCCATAAAGTTACTTATCGATTCTTTTAAGAGATTCTTCACTCTCTTGAGTTTAAGCTTCAATGAGGACAAAAGATTTATTCTCATCTTTGATATAAACTCAACTTATCAAGTATGTACTTGATAACTAGCAGGCTTATTTGTTATCTAATATAGCACTTCCTAAAACCATCGTCAAAGAGTTAGAGAAAATTATAAGAAATCTCCTTTTGATAGGGGATGCTTATAATAAGCCTTTTGACAAGGTAAAATAAGATGATATTGGTTTTCCTAGAAATGACGGTGGTCTAGGAATCTAGCCTATTCAGTTAAGTAGCCACATCCTACTATCCAAAAGGCTTTGAAGAATCTTGATAGATTAAATTAATCCCATTATATGGAGAACTTTGGTTTTTGGAAAACAGAACCTCATATAGACTCCTCCTAATCGATGATTAATATCCTAAGGTTGGGAAATAAACTTTGTGAGGAAATAAAATACATTTTTAACAATGGTGAAACTACTTAGATATGGTATGACAATTAATGTAATTATAGTCCTCTTTACCTACTCCCTCACGTTTTTCAATTGAGATATATAGTGAAACCAAAAGCTAAATTTTCTAAAAAATTTTGTGGCAATGAGCGACTCATCAATCAAAGGGTCTTTTATATCATTAAATACAATCTTCCCAAAATAAGATACTATCTATTTGACTAGGCATTCCTCGAGTATATTTAATAGTGGAATGGCCTATCAAATATTTAGTAATCCTAAAGTTAACTAGAAGATACTAATAAGATGCAATTAAATCCCTCTAAAGATCTCCTTTGTGATGTGGTTTTCCATTAAGAACAATCTTTCTGCTCTTAATAGGATTAAAAGCCCCATTCCTTATTCAACAATTTGTAAACTTTGTAAAATGAAGATGAAACTAGAGATCACCACTTTTTAAAGTGTTTTTTTCTAAGGGTCTCTAAAATTCTATTCATCTACTGATCATTTTTATAACACTGATGAATGGGATCTTTTGATCTCCTAGTCATCTTAGAAACTAAATTTGAATGGTGGTGACTTCCTCATCACTAGGACCTCTTTCTGTGATACCATCTTTGCCTTATGGAAGGTAAGAACTGAGCATATATTCAATGGTAAAATCTAATATAGGAAAGCCTTTAACCATAACATTTTGGGATGGATTAGGAGCATCATCTTAGTAAATGTGGACATTAACTTAATATCCCTCACAATGGATACATGATGGAGGCTTAGTTAATCCCTTCACTTAGTTATTTTTGTTGTCTAAGTTGTTAAAAAAGACTGTTTTACCTTACTATTCTAGTAGGACATAAGTTTTAAAGGAACTTATTCTTTCTTCTATTATTTACTCTAACTGCTTGACTTATGGTATTCCATAGGCTCTCTAAACCTTTACGTCAAACTTTGTTTTATATTTATAACTCTTTATAAAGGCGTTTTGTTATTAATTTAGTTCCTTTTAATTTTGAAAAGAAAGGTCATCAAAATGTTAGGCAATTAGCTTCTTGTATCACTTTATAACCTACCTAAATTCCCTTCCCAATTTTTTAAACTTTAACTTTATTCATAAACTTCAACTCCATGTATAAAGTGAAAATGCATGAGGAAAAATGTTTTAACTCTCAAACATATTCACATGGATTATTAACATAACAATATTAAATTTAAACATCACAAGAATGTTTAAAAGCTTATTTGAAAGGTCATATAACCTTTCGATGTTAGAATGAAGACAACATAGTGAAATTATTTAATGCTTAATTGTTCATAATTTTCATATTTTTACATGCAAGATAATGAAAATGATTAAAATAAGTCATATTTATTTGATGAATATATAATTTATACAGAAGTATCCTAATATAAATCAAATATCCATTGACAGCGTGTCATAATACTAGTCAAAATAAAATAACTAGACTACTACTATAGTAGTAGTGAGTCTAGGTTGATCCCACAGAGAGTGTATGTAAAATTGTTGAAATGACATTAATTGGTGTTTAGGTTTAATCTCAGGGTGGGGGTTATTTGGATTTTGAAATAAGAAAATAAAATAAAATAAACCTAATGAAAAAAAATTAAAAAAATATGTGAAAATGATAAAAGTGGGGAATACAGTAGGGATCCAATTTTTTTGTTCAATCTCGACCTACACCTTAATTAAACATATTTCATGGATTTGTTCTATTAACCCATGATTAATAGTTGCTAGGAGAGGTTTAAGAACAATAAATCCATGACCTGAGTTTTCCCTTAGATAGTATTTAATCAAGATACGATCATTAATTAAACTTAACCATCAAATAACCTAGGTACGATCTCTAGATTTAATTAGGTAGTAGCATTATGAATTAGGAAAACCGTTTAATCAAGGCAACAACCACATATGACGTGTCGTTTAACCATAGTCATGTTATCCCTAATGATTACAAATCATTAGTCACTACACATGAATTTCAATATAACAATTACGGATTATATCAAAATCCTAGCAATGGGTTTACAAATAAATTATTCAATGAATGCATTAAAATCATCTTTTCATAATTCCCAATGAAATCAAATTAAAGAAAAATGTGAAAAATGATAAAAGTGGGGAATACGGTAGGGACCCGATTTTTTGGTTCAATCTCAGCCTATACCTTAATTAAACATATTTTATGGATTTGTTCTATTAACCCATGATTAATAGTTGGTAGGAGAGTTTAATCAAGATATGATCATGAGTTATCCCTTATGTAGAGTTTAATCAAGATATGATCGTTAATTAAACCTAACCACCGAATAACCTAGGTACGAAGACTAGCGTTATGAATTAGGAAAATTGATTAATTAAGGCAACAACCATATACGATGTGTCATTTAATCTAGTTCATGTTATCCCTAATGATTATGAATCATTAGTCACTACACATCAATTTCAACATAATAATTACAGATTATATCGAAATTCTAACAATGGGTTTGCAAATAAACGATTTAATGAACACATTAAAATCAACTTTTCATAATGTCCAATGGGTTTATATACAAATAATTGAACAATAAAGAAAATCTAATTATCCATACACAAAACCAAATCAATTAACGTAGGATAATACAATCTATTTCTAATGAGAGAAAGAAACAACAAAAAAAGTGAAATACACTTAACCTAGGTCATCAATGTTAATGTCACCTTCGAACTGATGTGAAACGTCTAGCCCTTTATGGGTCTCTCCCAACAAGATGCTTTAGCCCCACGTTATAACCCTAACCGAAGACCCCCTATCTGCTCTTCCCTATTGTACCTCCTCTCTACGCTACTATTCTCATAAGCTACTATTTTGTGATATGACAAATTAACATATTGTTCCAGGTTTTTAAAACCCTCCTGATGCCTTCTAAAACATCTGTGTTTACTGTGGCGTGTCCTCCTTTTAACACCGCGTTTAACGCAAACATCTGCGTTAAATATAGATGTTGTCTGCATCATTGTTTTCTCCTAACATCTGCGTTTCTACTATTTGGACGTTGCATCTTGGTCTGTTGGCTTCCCATCTATGTTATCATTTTAGGTTGTTGTTGTTTCCCATATGCATTACGTCATTTTCGTCATGGATTTCTTCCTTCCATCTGCCTTTATGTGCTTCTAGCACTACCATTTTGATTTTCTTCATGTTTTAGACTGTTGTTGTTTTAGTTTTCGCCTCCTTGGACTATTCATTATCTTTTAAATTCACGTTATTGCATGAAACATGCAAAGCTTCCTGCTTCCTTATTTTTCCAGTTGCATGTCATGAACAATTATAATTCTTCTTCTCTGAGTTTTCATTTTTTTCTTCTTTTGTTTTAATTCTTTTCTTCTAACTCCATGAAGAGAAATGAAAATTAATCTTCAGAAAATAAACAAAATATAGAGCTTTGACTCACTTTAACTTCTTTGCTGCTGAATTGTACTTAAAATCACATATGAGTCAATGTGAGTATCTTAAGCAATTTCATGTCAATAATCGCTAAGTGTTATGGAGTAATTTCATAATCAACGAAGCACCTATCAATTTCCCCCACAGTTAGCTTTTAGTTATCCTCGTGCAAAACATTAAATTTAAGTTCATAGACCCAAAAACAACATTTACTCATTTCCTATATTTTCTAAAAATATATAATCATAACAAAGATGAACGACTTTTAAAAATCATATTAAGAATTTAACATTCCAAGCAGATACTCATGATTATCAACATTCACCCTCTTTAAAAACTAAGCAATCTAATGGTAGACTCAGAAAATGTGTTTAACTAAAATATAATATGTACACTCAACACCATTCATGATCACGTCATTCCACAACTATGCATATTATTTTATTTCTCCACCACTAATGTTCACATGCAAAATCATGGATTAAAGGACTTTTTAAGGTTGTAATGTGGGCAAAGATAAGGTGAGATCTATTTAGGTCAAGTAGCATGAAAGTCATTAAAGCTAGTAAAACAAAGCAACATTCAATATGACATTAAGTGCACAAGTTAACACTCATTAAAAACTGGGTACCGTCAGCTATGATGAATGCAACTTTTATATTTCACAACTCATTTAAGCTCTCTCACACAAACCATATGAACCATATACTAATCCGAAGAAATCACTCATACAATTTATGCTAACAATACATTGAAACCAAAAGAGTGAGCCTTCCAAGACAATATCTACCTCATATTCAACATACTCAAACAACACATTCATTACAACTCTAGGAAGATGCATTAATTATGAATAACTTTGCAAACTCATATGCACTTCCTCCTTGATAATTTTTTTTAAACAAACAAATTTTTTAATTTTCTTTTTCATTTTCCTTTCTTGTGTTTTTCTCTTTTCTTTCTTTCTTTTCCTTTCTTTTTTTAACATTAAAAGAGATTACATTAACATGGGAATTTCAATGATAAGACATAACAAAACATCTTAACATTAATTAACCCACACATATGTACACCCCCTACATTTACACTTTTGTACAAACTCACCAATCACAAATGCTCCACTAGATTTATGAGTTGGGTAAGACATTTGGTTAAGTTTAAAAGCATAAAATGTGGTCTATACAAAAAGAAAGGTAAAAAGTTCAAAGATAGTTAACAAGGGAAAAACCATGTCAATAGGGTAGGCTATTTGGCTAATGTAGTTCAGAAAAGCTAAGAATGCCTAATCATATCCATGTTAATGTATGTGATAAAAATATGGCTTTGTCAACCACTAGTCACTTCTCTTCTAAAGATAATGCACATTGACCAATCACAAGAGCAAAAGTACATGCTAAAGTTGCCATAAAATTCTCTAGTTAGTTAATTATCTACTCATGACTATATAATCCTAGATGCAATAGAAAACGAGAAAATGTTTGTTTTATTCTTTCTCTTATTTTGATTAAAAACTTAGAATAATCAAGAAACAAACCAACAAATAACTCACATGCACATAAAAAATCCGAAAATGTAAAGAAAAGAAATTTACTTCGCATGGGTTGTCTCATAAGAAGCATCTTGGTTTAGGGTCGCTGTGTTGAGCCTGGTTCCCGTTACTAGTCCCAAGGCGACAATTTGGGATGGTCGGGTGAAAGTCTTAGGAAAGGGAAGGTAGAAGACACTCAACAAACTAAAAGAAATTTCGCAGCAACATGGCAGGTTCTTCGCGGTGAACATCGAAGAAAACATCCCCATGCCACGATGAAAAGTCCACTTTTCAGAAAAATACGTCGCGGCTAGCAGATCCGAACACCCTTTGGGAAAGTTATGCCACAATGAACACTTGGCTTCGTTGCAGTGAAGATACAAAATCAAGTAGAAAATCCTCTCAGGAAAAATACGCAGCGAAAAAAGTTAATACTTCACCGCGGCGAGATCACCAAAAATCTCTAAGAATACTCCTTGGGGCTGCGCCCAAGTTTTGGCTTTATTGCGGCAAAACCTTCAAAATTCACAGCTAGTCCCAACAATCAACACTACACTCTTTACACATATAATTTCCATAACCTTTAACGACTCAAACTAAAGTAGATACAAACATTAAACCATGAAACTCTCTATAAAAATGCTTGGAATTTAAATGCAGAAACTTGGAAGTTCATGAACAAACATAACTAAATTTCATTGATCTAAAAAAATTTGAGTTTACAAAGCTTTAATGGGCATTTCAAACCACAATATAATATTTGCTTCATAATCCAAAAATACAAAAGATACTTGAAACAAGAATACTTGAAACAAGAATACTTGAAATGGGACTAAAGCCTTATGTTTACAAAATCTAACTTAAAATACAAAAGTAGGCAAATTCAGAGTGATGATATGACTCTTTACTACTTGGTCTCTTGCTCATCACCTGAATATGGAAAGGATAATAGAGGTGAGCTTAATAGCTCATGGGTAACATGTTTATACTCGAGAACAAGCAAAACCATTTACCATTTTAATAACTATAGTAATTTCACATTAAAATCATAAAACACTTATTTCTCAAATTCTTGATCTGTCAGCATATATCATAAGCACATCAGTCACATATGCATTAAATTGTCATCTAGTCATAAACCCATAAGGAATTCAGAATGGTTGGTTAGGTCCGTAAATAGAACGTACTAACACACACCCATATAATAGTCTTGTGTAGTCGTAAATAGAACGTACTATCGTAATTCTACATAATAGTTTTGCATAGTCGTAAATAAAAGGGAGTCCATTAAGGAGCTCCATACCACTAGCTGGAAGGCGGGAGAAGCCTTTAATAAAGTCAAAGAACACTTGATGTAATACCCCACTCCCGCATGACCCGAACATGATATCGATGGTGATATCCGAGTCCGTGCCCTGCGAGGGAGGCATGCTACATCACTCAGTCAAAACTCGGTATAAATTTTTTTTCACAAACAGACGCTATGCGGGAAGAAATTCATATATACGATAACCGATAAATATATTGACCAATAGGGTCCTTATTATAAATACACTTTATTTCAATCTGTTGACTTGACAAAACCATTGTACAAAACTTCAAAAAAATATTATTTTATGAGACACTAATGCAGACGCGAATTGATCCCGATTTCTCCTCGCATTATACGCCCGTTGCCTAACGGGGTATTCTTCTGAGTCCTGAAAAATAATTGGAAATTTTAGATGAGTTTTGCGAACTCAGTGAGTTAACCATAATCGATGGTTCACTCAGTCATATAATACAATTTGTATACATCTAACATTATCTCATAAAACACATTCACCAAAATTTCACATTCACACATTTACAGAAGTCCACATTCATATTTTCCTA
>JANZLF010144269.1:0-11340 GCA_026546835.1 Erythroxylum foetidum | reverse complement strand
ATTAATTACATAAAATATAAACATTTAATTAAGTAGTATGTATTAATATAATTTGTAAATAAAAATGCTACGTATTGCATAATAAGGCAAAACTCCATTTTATAACATCCAAAGGATCAAAAGAGGAAGCCCCCATCATAAAGGCAACGATCTTCTGAGATGAAAAAGATTGTTTAAATGATAGTTAGAGGAGAAAATTTAAGAGAATGTAGAAAAAAAAATATAGGAAAATGACAGTGAAGAAAGTGTAGAGAATGGTGAAATGTGTGATTGACTTTTCTTCTGTTTTGATGATTTTGAGAATTTTTTAGTAAACCTACATATTTAGTTGTACTGTGAATGTGCTGTGAATGAGTCGAATGAAAATGAAGTAGAAAGAATAGAAATGAATTTGAAGTGTCGAATTTAGTAAAAAAAAGATGAGTTAGAGAAGTTGGTTTAGAACAAAAGAAAGAAAAGAAAAAAAAAAGGGGATAAAAATATAGTCTGAAACTTCTATGATTAAACTGTATTGATCTAGAAAGATTTTGATAGAATTGTCTTCATGAAAATTGTATATCTTTCTTTTATATTTTTACTCTTAATTATAATTCATTAACGATTATTTGAATTAATTATTTATTTTTGATAATTATTGAATATATTTATTATATTCAAAAAATGCTTTGTTATGTTAAAATTAATTAGTTAACAATGGTTTAGGTATATTTAAACAATAAAATAAGAAAAATATATTTAAAATGCGCTCTTATTTAAATAATCAATCACTTAATTCTTAGTTAATTCATTAATTAATTATATATAAATTACAGTTGATAAAAAAAAACTAAATTAACTGACCCCTATAACTCTAAGCTTAATTTATAATAACGTTTTATTTTATTTAAATTTATTAATCACTTACTCATTTTTAAATTAATCAATATGTTAATCTTATTTAACTTGTTTATTTAATTTAGTATAAATTATTTTTAGACGCAATTGTTATCATTTTAGTGATTATTAGTAGATAATAATTAATTATAATTGCCTGTATATTTATAGCTATTTAATCAATTAATTTGTATATTTACACTTAATATTAATTATTATTACATTATATTTTTTTGACCCTGAACAATTTTAGATTCATTCTTATATCATTATTTTAGAAGCAGAAAAAACTATTTTCTTGTTTTTTAACCAATATTAATATTTCAGTCTTAATCAATCAATCAATCGTCGTATAGCTATTTGTAATTAAAAGAAGTTACATCATAATTAATTGTTTTCATAAACAATTCATTATTGTCTTTATCTTTTTACTCTTTAAATTTACTTCTTTGACCCAACACTGAGATTATATTTGACCTAACGAATCAAACAACTTCTTCATGGAAACTTAACCTTTCTAACTTGCAACTCTAAGCTTCATTTAATAATAACATTTTATTTTATTTAAATTTATTAATTACTTACTCATATTTAAATTAATCAATATGTTAATCATATTTAACTTGTTTATTTAATTTTATATAAATTATTTTTAGACACAATTGTTATCGTTTAAGTGATTATTAGTATATAATAATTAATCATAATTGCTTGTATATTTTTAGCTTTTTAATCAATTAATTTTTATATTTACACTTAATATTAATTATTATTACCTTATATTATTTTGACCCTGAACATTTTCAAATTCTTTCTTATATCATTATTTCAAATGCAGAAAAAAAACTGTTATCTTGTTTTTCCCACCGATTTTAATATTTCAGTCTTAATCAATCAATCGCCGTATAGTCGTTTATAATTAAAAGAACTTACATCATAATTATTTATTTTCAAAAACAATTCATTATCGTCTTTATCTTTTTACTCTTTAAATTTACTTCTCTAACCTAGATCATTTTTGGTCTAACAAATCAAACAACTTCTTCGTGCAAACTTAACTTCTCTAACCTACTTTCTCCTTTCACTTTTCTTCTTCTTCAACCTAAATAGATTAGATTCCCTATTCCAAAAAAAAAAGAACAAAAGTAAGATTTCCTATTTCAGCAAATAAAGAAGAGGCTGTTGATATTAGTAAGTTATTATTTTATTTGTTATTTTTTCTATTTTTAAAATATTTATAATTTTTATAAAATGATATTTGTATCTTCTATTTATTACATTTTTGCCAATTTTATTTGTTATCATCAAATTTCCTGTTTACACTGTTTAACCTGTGATTTTTATGTTGATACGGTTAGATAACAAATATTGAATTATTTTGATTATTGTGTTATAGGATAATATTATGTTGATATGCAACATTTTTTGAATAATAATATAATCTTTTTCCATTTATTATTATCGTGTTTTGTACAATACAAATATTTTTTGCATCAACTAATATTTTGAACTTTTGGTTGCACTTTTGAACCTGGAGTTTTTAAGAAGATGAATTAAGGATACATTCGTACAAACGTTTCATCTATTAATTCTAATTATTTCATTTAAAAACTTTATTTAATTATTATATAACTAACTTATTTATATATAACTCATTTATAAATAACTAATTAATTTTTATTACATTTATATTTTGTATTGTTTTAACTAAATATTTTAAAAGTAACTTATATTATCACCATAATACTGAGGCTTAATATTGTTGATTATTAATTATAATTATTAAAATTGTTACTTCTTATTAATTATAGTTATTAAATTTTTAAATTTTAAATTGTTAATGATATACAATATATTGTGTAATTTTTGAATGCAAAAAAAAAATAAATCTTGAAAATGTCAAGTGCAGATGGAAAAAATATAGACAATAAATACAGATATAAAAATTGTAACTAAAAAGTATCAAATTTAAGCATTATTCAATTATTACTTTTATAATTAATCAAATAATCTAGTTAGTTTTTATTTTTATAAATATCATTTCATATTTGCAATTAGACTTTTTATTTTTTCTGATGTTATTTTTCTGAACGCATTTAACCCTCATTCTTTTTAGGTTTTCTTCTTATTGCCTGATTCATTCTTGCACTACTCAGGTATGTTTAGTTATGTTATGAAAATATATTGTATGATATTCTGGTATACTTGTTCATAACATATTCCTTTTCGTTGATATGATAATTAGTTTTTTGTTTATATTTCCATATTTCATGACTTACATATACAATTTTAGTTTATTAGTGTACTCAGTTACATTATATTGCTATGAATTAACTTTTTTTATACATCTCCTAATCCTTTGTTTATCTTGCGCTAGATTCAACCCATATTATTTTGCAAACTTTTCAAATATTTTACTAATTCGTTAAATGCTTAGATAACCATGTTTGTTAGATTTTTGTTAAATGTATTGTTATCCTTATTTGTCAAATCTATGCTTGTTAGATGTTTTCTTTTATTTATTAACAAATATAGATGTTAGTACTTCATTATAAACTCTTTATTAAATCTATGCTTTGTTGCATGTATTATCTTACATTTTATTATTATACCCAACATTCATAAATGTAATGTATACTTTTTTATACGTGTCTCCTTTAATATTATTTATAATATATATTAAATTATATTGAATATATATATAGTTATATATATATATATATATATATCGCGAATATTATTACCACAAATATTTTGATCTTTTTAACAAACATTATCAATCGATACATCAAAAGCATCAATGTTATCTGCATCATTCAGGCATTCAAATGTGGATAGAAATGCTAGAAGGCGTCAAAAGTATGTTGAAAAGAAAAATGATAAAAAACAAGAATTGTTACGGCGACGTAGAGAAACTCGAGTTGTAAAAAAGAGAAGCACTACTTTACCTAACCTTCATCAAACAATTACTAATCAACATAATGATTCTTTCGTTAATAATGAACCTTCCAGCAGTCAGCTTATCATTTGTCAATCCTCTAATCAACAAATACATAATCAATCTGTCAATTTTGCTGTAAATCATATTAATTAAGGTATATATTTTTACCTATATTTTTAATAAGACTACTCCACAAAGTGATCATGTTTTTTTTATATGTTTGAAGGGATAAATCATCGTGCCTCTTCTTCAAAGTTAGTAGCTTTGCATAATTTGCTTGTTGAGCCCTAACAACTCTGTTTTGTTCCAAATTGTGAACATTACTATGCAAAACAATTTTATCTTGAACCTCCATTGTTTTGTTGTTTGTCGGGACAAATTTCGATTGTTGCTCCTCAATTGCCTTACAGTTTAAAATATTTATTTTTTAGCAATGACGAAGAATCAAAACATTTCAGGAAGAATGTTCGTACATACATCAACAATGTAGCTTTTACTTCCTATGGAGTTAGATATGATTACGAACTAAAAAAAAAATAAGAAGGGGATTTATACATTCTGTGTTCAAGGATAAGTTTATCATTTCCTTGACAATTTGGTGCCAACAACCAATAAGGTATCTGGAATCCAACTCTATTTCTTTGATACTGACGAAGAACTAAAAAGAAGGACTGATAGTTGTGATAAACTTCGTGAATGTACATTGAGATTGATTATGGAAGTTCTTTAAGATAACCCTTATGCCAAGTTCTTTCGAAGTCGTAAGACATTCCATCACTTGAGAATCATGAAATAATTCTCAGATGTTATCACGACCTTAATCAATGTGTTTATAATCTTCCTATTGCATCACAAGTAGCTTCTATATGGTCTGAAACTGATAATGAACAAAATGATAAATGCCCTCACATCCAAATCTACACTCACTCAAGTACAAGTTATAGAATTCGATTTTATTATGCATGTTATCACCCGCTTCAATATCCAGTTTTATTTCCTTGCGGTGGATCTGGATCGCATCGTGGCATTAAACGGTTGATTCCACAAAGAAACAGGACCAATGTTTTAGATGAAGGGAGTGATGTTCCTCTCGACTCCTTTACTAATCCGTATGAATTATTCATTCTCGAAAACATAGGTAAGTTTGTATTTTTGTTTTGTTGTTTTCCAAATATTATTTAATTGCATGGTTTCATTTACCAATTTTTATTTTTATTGCTAATAGCTGTTGAAGAAGGACACTATGAAGATGGTTTGGTTTTTGTTAGAAAGTTTTATTACTATCGACTTCAAATGAGAGATAATGATGTATCCATGCTGCTTCATAGCTTAAGAATACTTAAGAAATTTATTGTTGGTACTTATATAAAGATTGAAACATCTCGACTTGATTTCCATTAAAAAACAAAAAAGAGATATGAACAGAAATTTTACAAAGTATTTTAGATAGTATTAACGTTGGTCAAATAAAAGGTTCTAGAATTGGTCGTCGAATAGTCCTCCCAGCTTCATTTATTGACAGTCCAAGGGACATGAAGTAACGTTATCTTGATGCAATGACACTAGTATAAAAGTATGGTAAACCAGATATTTTCCTTACTATGACTTACAACCCTATGTGGAAAGAAATACAAGACAATCTTAAATTCAGAGCTAAATTTTAAATTCTAAAAAAATAAGTTAATAAAAAAAATCTTTAGAGATATGGCCGCCTTTATTTACCTTATTGAATTTCAGAAGTGTGGATTCCCTCATGCTCATTTAATGTTGATACTTAAGCCACATTTCAAATTGTTAAATCCAGATTCTTATGATAAAATCATATCTACTGAAATACCTAATCTTGATCAAAATTACTGGTTATATTCTCTTGTCATTAAGCATATGATTCACGATCCTTGTGGTTTTATGAACAAAGATTATCCTTGTATGAGAAATGGTGTATGCAAAAACCATTATCCCAAGAATTTTTCTCTTTTTATTATTCATATTGAAGATAGTTATCCATACTATAGACGAAGAGATGATCGAAGGAAAGAAAAAATTTACAGACATGAGGTTGATAATAGGTGGGTGGTTCCTCATAATCTATACCTTTTGATGCTACTTGATTGTCACATTAATGTTGAAATATGTTCAACTGTGAAGCTTGTTAAGTACTTATACAAATATGTCTTCAAGGGACATGACCTTATGAACTTTAGCATTGTCAATCAAGAGAACACAACTGATATTGATGAAATCAGTAATTTCCAAGAAGGATTTCACCTGTAGAAGCTTTATGGTGCATATATGAATTTCTTATAGCAAAGATGAATCCATTAGTTTATATACTACAAGTTCACTTCCCAGATCAATAGTTTATTTCATTTGACAAAAATGTTGATTTGTTTTGTTTGTTAAGAAATATTAACTTCTCGAAAATAATGCTGATTGAATTTTTCAAGATGAATTTGAAAAATAAAAGGGCTGTAGAGATGAAATGACTATATAAATATTTCCCAAAACATTTTGTTTGGAATCAAAAAACAAAAACATGGGTAGAAAGATGTCGAAGAAAAGTAATGAGAAGGTTGGTTACTATTGACCCTAGAGAAGGAGAAAGGTATTACTTAAAATCATTACTCGCACATGTTAAAGGACTAACATCATTTGATTTTTTTTAACTATTAATGGTGAGAAGAAGAGCTATTTCAGGGAGGCTGCACTATAATTAGGATTGCTAGCATCTGATTCTTATATAAAACAAGCACTTGAGAAAGCATTCATGTTTCAAATGCCAACATCCCTCAGACTTTTATTTACTACACTCTTGTTCTATTGTTCACTGACAAATCCTAAGCAGCTCTGGGAAACTTTCAAGGAGGACCTTTATTCTGACTACCAATATGCTTCTTGTTCTTATAATATGTATACATCTAATCACATTACAAAAATGGCCCTTGAAGATATTAGTAAATCTTTAGAGAAAATGGGGAAAAGCTTAGCTTGGCCAATTAGCATTTTACTGATCATCAGTTTCATGTTGATTATCATCAACAAAAAACTAAGGAAGCACAAAGTGAGATGAATATACAGATTGATCTAGAAGACCTATTGGTACAATCAAGGTTAAACAATGAGCGAAAGAACATATTTGATTTAATCATGAATTCAATTGATTTCAACTAGTGGAATTTTTTTATTGATGGTCCTGGCGGAACTGGAGAAACTTTCTTATATTGAGCTCTCTTTGCAAATTTACGATCACAGGGGTATATTGCAATTTTTGTTGCTACATCGAACATTGCAGCATCAATCCTTCCAGGTGGTAGGATAGCTCACTTGAGATTTAAAATCTCGCTTGATTTGTCAAAGAAAAAAGTTTGTCAATTAAGCAAACAAAGTAGTATTGCAAAATTGATATTTGAATCTAGTCTTATCCTATGGGATGAGGCTTCTATGGCAAAACGAGAAGCCATTGAAACATTTCACGATTTACTTCAAGATATAATGGACTCTAATAAGCCTTTTGGAGGAAAAATTGTAGTATTTGGTGGCAACTTTTGACAAACTTTGCCAATTATTAACCAAGCGATAAAACAACAACTCATTGATCTAAGTCTTCTAAATTCACATCTCTGGCCACACATGTGTAAATTCTCTTTGATGATAAATATGAGAGTTGTGTCAAATCTAGCCTTTTGTGATTTTTTATTACGAGTTGGAGAAGGCACTGAGCTGATGGATGAGCAACATCAAATATGATTCCCAAAAGAATTGATCATTCCTTATGGCAACAAGGATGAGTCTGTTAACAGGTTAATATTTTTTGCATTATATATTTTACTATCCTTTGTTTACAATTGCAATTACATTTTTCTTAAATGTCGTTATCCTTACAAGGTTACTTGAAAACGTGTTCCATGACCTAAGCTTATATTCATTTGATCCACATCAGATGATAAACAGATATGTACTATGTCTAATAAACAATTGTGTTGATGAAATTAATGACATGATAATTCAAAAATTGTCAGGACATATGCATTCATATATGAGTTTTGACAAGATGATTGACCGAAGACATCAAGCTGATTATGAAGATTTTCTCAATTCTTTAAATCCTAAAGGCCTACCTCCATATAAACTCTTGCTCAAAGAAGGCTCTCCAATTATGCTGCTGAGAAATTTGAATCCAACTAAGGGACCATGCAATGGAACAAGGTTAATACGCAGATAATTAAAAGATCACAATTTCTACAAAACTTGTGTTTGGACCTCACAAAGGAAAATTGATTTTTATACCTAGAATTCCTTTACAATCTTTAGATAATGAAAAAATGGAATTCCTTTCATTAGAACATAGTTCTCTATTCGTTTGTGTTTTGCAATGACCATAAACAAATCGCAAGGTCAAATACTTGATCATGTAGGAATTTATCTCCGTCAACCTGTATTCTCACATGAACAACTATATGTGGCTTTGTCAAGAGCTCGAACTCCTGAATCAGTTAAAGTTTTGATTATTCTAGGAACTTTTGAATCTTTAAAGTTTGATCAAAAAATAAGAAATATTGTTTTTTGTTAAATTTTTTAATTAACCAAATTATAAAAAATAAAGTTCTGAAGAGGTATGTTAATTGTTTCTTTTCGATTCGTTTCATATAAAAATTTCTTACTCTTGACTTATTCATTAAACGAATTCTTTCAACATGGAAAACCATTTATTGATTAAGGATATTTTACCTGCTGCTCAATGGTGGTCTTGTGAAATTATTGTCCAAGAAAAACAACATATTGTCACTTCACCTGCTACACCATCAAAAAGACAAAAGTTTATCTTCTTTGATTCTTTGGTATAATAATTACACTTTACTCATTTTACATTTTTTACTTAATTATTAATAATTTCCTTATTATTAACAGGGATCACAAGTTGAGGGTATCATATTCAACAATGATATCTAACGAATGAGTCACATCTTGCAGCCGTGTAAGAAATATATTATTTTTAATGTGCTTGTGAAATCAATTCCAGCTCAATATCAAATCAAAAATTTGAAAATACAATGGATAATTACGAGCTGCATTGTCATTGAACTTGTCCCAGAGGATGAAATGATCATCCCCGTGAAATTTAACTTTACGCCTTTCAGTGATCTCAGCGACTGTGTAAATGACAAGCAAAAATCAGTTGGTTAGATCCTTAATATATTTCTTCATACAATGTTCACAAATTTTCTATTGTATCTAATTATATTTATGTTTAACACATGATAGATATTTTAGCCATCATTATTGAAGTCTTAGATCAAAAAGAAATCATCAAAGATGGAAGAAATTCGATTGTGTAGAAATTTGTTATCACCAACAAAGAGTAATTTTAATTCTCTGTTATTCTTTATATGTTGCATGAAACTGAGACAAATTTTTTGTTTTTTGACATTTCTTTTTTTATTAGACACCAAACGATTGTACTTTCACTATGGAATTCTTTTGTTGATAACGGGGCCGACAAATTACTGAATCCCTATACTCTTATCCAATAATTGTGTGTAGAACACTGAAAGTGAACTTTTATAACGGTATTTTTTCTTCCTTATAATATTATGTGTTTTATTTATCTTTTTATTTTATATTAAAGTTACATTTCAAAATTTTAGGTGTTACATTATCGACATGGTTCAACTCAGCAATTCTTGTTGATCCACCAATACTCGAAGTTGCAGATCTTAATAATTAGTAATGTGTTATCTTTGTTGTAACATCCATATATCAAATTATACATCTTCATTTCAACTATCAATAACATTACGTCGAAATTTTTGAAAATTTTAATGCTTTCATATTTATAATTATTATGTTGCAAATTATATAGAAATTTAATAAAATTTTTATGCTTTCATATTTATAACTATTATATTACAGGGCACGCCAAATAATAAGGAAATTAAAAACCTTGTTAGCGAATGGTCTTACCTCAAATATAATCCTGATATATCTTTCAGATCTCATCAGAAAATCACCAAAATCATGTGCTTAAATTCTGCCACCAAGGTAACTACATCTATATATTTTTATCAAATATTTCGTTTAAATTTTTTAATTGAAATATTATTATGGGTTATTTCCAAATATCATGGATTAAAGTTAAAATTTCCTTCCAACACATCTTGCAAAAATACTGGTATATCGCATGCAAGAAATGTTTTCCTTCTACGACTACTACATATGGAGTTCTATTCACTTGTAATTCTTGCAGATAAAAACTTACTGCTGAACTGAGATTTCCATCTTCTCTTTTCATTCTTCAATTTACTGCTTTTTCCTTCACATCTAGATTTTGAATTTTTTATGTGACTTTTTTACTTGCATGTCACGGGTGTGACTTTTCAACTCACACTGTCACCTTTTTACTTATATATATTCTACCGCACATGTAATAACTTTTTTCTTTCTATTCTAACTTTTGATATAGGTGCCGATGTGACGTAGATTTGATCGACGAAACAGGGACTATCATAGCTTCTATTTTTGGCAACCTGGCTGAAAAACTTTTCAATTTCATTACTATTATAGCTATGCAATATTACAATGAGGTTATATTTTTCTTTTATGTTTGCAATTTAATATGCCACCAATTATCTTTATATGGCTATTTCACTATCAATTGACATTTTTGCATTCCCATAATAAGAACATGGAACTTCCTCTAGAGAAGCTGCAGACAGAATTGAGAAGTAAGATATTTCTTCGACATGTCAAACCAGCAAGACATTTCTATTGTTTATTACTGGGAAATTTGTGATGATAAACTACAAAAGCCTTCACTTTCGCCCGCAAAAGATGACCAAGTTTCAGCTGATGATCAACATGACAATGCTGAAATTACACCTCTACCTATTTTAGGTATTTATTATTTGTCATTTTTTTATTTCACCTTAGCATGATCATTTCTTATTTATCTATCTAGCATTTTCTTTTAAATAACCTCACCTTATATATCACGTGCCTAATATACTTTGATTTTTTATATCTTTAGAGAAAATTGTTGAATCTTCTTCATTAGTCAGACAATGCCTTAATAAAAGATTCAACTGTATTGAAAATAGTCTGCGGTCATATATAGATATGATAATCAACAATATTGAATCTACACCGCAATCAGATACAGATGGTGATCGTAATAACAAAAAACCTAAATTTTCATAAACTTTTTGTATTAGAACAAACTGATCAAATGACTTGTGTAATGACTTGTGTATCTTTTGTTCTTTTACTTCATATTTTGTTAAACCTCATTATTTTGGACATTGCATAATTCTAGATATAATTCTCCATATCCATATGATGGTTTTTTTGTTGTTAATTCATAATCATTGATATTTTTAAATTACTTGGATTATAACCCTCTGTTGTTTTTATTAGAATATATAATATAATATAATATTATATTATATATAATAAAATGTTCTAACTATTTAAATAAGCTTAAATCATTGGTTAAATAATAAAATTTTATATAATTTTTAGTTATTGGAATA
>JANZLF010144028.1:0-11355 GCA_026546835.1 Erythroxylum foetidum | reverse complement strand
TGAAATGAAGTTAAATAGCAAGAATTAAAAAGAAAAAGTGTGAAAATTTGAAGAATTTAAAAAGTTTGACTTTTTGGAGAGGGAATATTTGACTTGAGAGTTGACTTTTGTTTGAGGCAAAATTTGAGAAAATTGTCTTCTGAAAACTTGTAGTTTATGTTAAGAGCTTTTCGTAGACATAAAGTTTGATATTTTTCGATATCGAGAGTGAGAGTTATGATCAGTCAAAGTTCATTTGAAGTTTGACTTTGATGAAAAAGTTGACTTTTTAATTGAGGCAAAATCCGAGAAAATGATCTACACGTTTTGCTTTCGATTCTTATGCTTTGTTTTCTGATTCGAAATTACGATGCGAAATTTCCGTTTCCATTCGATTCTATTTTCCGTTCTGATTTTCGGTTGGGATCCGGTTTCCGGATTCGAGTCCCAACAATTAATGACTTCAAGTATCTCCATTAACATGAAAAAGATCAAATGCTATTATAATTTGTTGGCAATTGAAGTTGGCAATTAAAGTTCCTTCTAGAGCTGATCAACCTACACCCTCAATTTCCATTATAGTGTCTTCCGTAGTTACTCAAGTTTCAATTAAATTAATGATCAAAACAAATTTTAAAAGACCATAACCATTATAAAACAACTCTTAGACCTTCAAACATTGGCAAGGGAGATGAATTCATTAAATAGATGGTGGAATGTGCTTTAGGAGGAAATAAGGTTGCTCTAAAGGTCTCCTTAGTCACTCCCCTAACTTTCATCAAACTAAATCAAACCACATCAAAATAAGGAGAGAAGCAGCAAAATAAAACCTAACCGTAAAAGGAAGATACTAGTAAAATCCTATCATTAGTTGCCTGAAACTCCTTATTTGTTTACCCATATGAGCAGAGTGTTGATGAACTCTTATAACTTATTTGAAGTTCTTTGTGTTTGGTCTTTTTCTTAGAGCTTTTTGTTATATTAGACTTAGTTTTGGTTAGTTTTCTCAAGATGGTTTTGTCTTTAAACTTCCTAAAGACTTCTTTCATTAACTTGTTCTTACATATCAGTTTAGTTTTTCTTTAGACTCATTTGTTTTTTCTTTTAATTTTTATTACTTACAAAAAATCCCTAGATGTTCAGTCGCTATATCGAAAATATTTGTAATTGCTTGTCTGCAATTAATTTATAATATAATGATGTTATGATAATATTGATATGCAATCACAAAATAAGGGAGTCCAATTAAGCACAAAAAAAATATAATGAGAATAAGAAAGAGAGTGTAAATTGATTTATATGGCTCGAAAATATGTTTATCTATGTACTTTCTAAAGTGCAATTGAGATTTCGTTGTCTTATTATATGTACATTACAAAGCTCAAGGTTATTGAAACCGTTCTCTCTTTACAATGATTCTTTTCCATCCTTTTTCTACAATCCTTTTACCCAACTATGGGAGATTCCTCCCGTAAGTTGGTCTTTATTTCAACTATTCCTTATCCTTGGATTCCTTTACCTTTGTCCTAGTCTTTTACCATCTTATTCACTGTCATACATGTGGTCTTCCTCATGCATGACTTTTCCTAATTGTTTTGTTTGTGAATAATCATCTCTAGTAAATCATGACCTATTCTAACCTTACACTCCTCTAAACTAGGTTTCTTGTTCCTCCATTTGATTATGGCCTTCCTTTTTTGCTCCTTTCCTTCTTTCCTAGTCCCAAGCTTTTTTGTATTCTGGCCCCTTCCTTACTTATTGCCTTTCACATCTTATAGAAACAAAACATTCCTCTTCCCTGTTTGATTTGTTTTGCTCTCTACCTTAGAGTTTTTACACTTTTTGCTTCTGTTGGAAGGTTTCACTTATTCCTTTTCACTTTTAACCTTAATGTCAAAAACCTTGAGTTTAGAAGCTGGAGCCTTTCCACCTTTAGGAGCTCTATTTGATGGCATTATTCCCACCAACCTTGTTAGAAACTTTTCTTAGCCTAATGAAAAAAAACTTTGGAATAGCATGAAAACCTACCCTCGTTAAAAAAATCAATGTCCCATGTCGAAAACTTGAAGACAAGTCCTTAGTGATAGCTCATAATTTGTTAAACTCCTATATTATCCTCTGGCTACTTCTACAAAAGGGAAGACAATAATATCTCCAAACACCAACATTTTCAAAGAAGGTATGGCAAAATGGCAAAGTTCCCTGATTGGATTCTTTTGAGACACCATACTAGCATATCAAGCCATCAATGTTTGGGCTAAGTATCAATTGAGCAATTTTGGCTATAGGAAGTCTCTTGAGTGAAGAAAGTTCCTCTTCATGTTTTCCTCTTCACACTTAGCCCAAAAGGTCCTCGAAAATGGATCTTGGAATTTCAATACAAAGCCAATTCTATTACAAGCATGGAAAACTTAAGTAAAGCTAATGGATCTAAGGAAAAAGTAAATTCCAATACGGATCAATATAAATAACATACATCTCAAGTACTAAATGAAAAATGGCTTAATCCATCTTGCAAGCCTTGTGAGTGGGCCCTTATGCCTTGATGAAGCTACAACTTTGATAAAAGAGTCAGTTATGCTAGGGTTTGCCTATTAATATACCACAATGTGCAATTCCCATACACCATTCCACTAATGATGGGCTTGATGAGGCCAATAACCTATTTGAAGATAGCATATTAGTAACATACAACTGGAGACCAAAACTAGTAAATCACAATTAGATTTGGAAGCTAACTAGAAAACACTTTCAAACTGGGAGTTACAATGAATTAATGCAACTAGATGGAGAAAACAATGAGACTGCATATAGTGATACACAAGAAGAACCCAACAAGCAAAACAATAATTCGGAAGAAGGAGAAGCAAAAGGGATCACTAGTGAGAATAATAAGGAATAAAGTACAAAAGAGATAAACAAAACTCTGAGGCAGGAGGAATGAATTAAGAAAATCCAAGAATTAATGCATCCAGTAACAAGAAATAAAAATTAAGTCAAAAAAGGCCAATCCCATAAAAAAATTATGGTTAAGGTTCCTATTAGCATACAATAATGCTCAAAAACAACAATAACAAAAACCTAGTAAAAGTCCTACTAAGCGTAAGGTCTGGGGAAATAAAAAAATATGCAACTTTACCTTAGTTGGTAAAGAGTTTATTTTCGATAGACCCATTTAAAAGTGTGTGAATATATATATATATATATAGAGAATAAGGCAAAAAATATTATTATAAGAAAATGTTTAGGTTACATAAGGGAATGCTTAGACTAAATAACTAAAGGGGAAGAACTACACATAAAATGATAAGACTACATACAAGACATAAGAACCGAAGGAAAAATTTTAAAAGAGGTAAAAGAAAACTCTCTATGTGAGACACTCTACGCATATCCTATTATGCTAAAGTTTTCTATTAAGGGTCACGTCCTCCATAATTTCCATCTAAGCTATATGGTTCTTGTTTACCTCCCCTAGTTTTTTTTAGGCCTTCCTTTTTTCCCTTATAGTCCCTAAGTACAATCCTCTCGCATCTTCTCGGTGGAGTGTCAAGATGTCTCCTATTAACATAACTGAACCCCTTAAGTCTTACCTCTCTTAAATTTTTATTAATAGTGATCATCTTTAACTTTTCTATTACCATTATATTGATGAACAATGTCCTCATTGATCTCTCCATCGCTTTGGATAATAGATCTTATTTACTAGAAATAATCTTTTTGTGGTATAACTTCTAATCTAGTCATTACCTCCACATTGGAAGCTACCTTATAGCCTGAAAAGTTGCACTCTAAGTATTCAGTCTTAGTTATGCTCAATTAAAAACCTTTCGACTCTAACGGTTCCCTCCAAAGTTTAAGCTTGATATTGACACTCTCTTTTGTATCATCCACCAGCACACTATCATCAACAAATAACATATGCAAAGGCACATCCCTTGGGATATTCTTGGTGAGCACACTCATCACTACTGCAAATAAAACAGGCTCAACAAGGAGCCTTAATGTAGCCCAGTATTAGTAGAAAAATGTTTTGTAGCTCATCCTATAGTCCTTGCCCTAGTCTTTAAATCTTTATAAACATCCTTAATAACCTGAATACAGGTTATAGGAACTTTCTTAATTTCTAAATACCTCCACATGATTTCCCTAGGTACCTTGTCATAAGCCTTCTTTAAATCAATAAAAACCATATGTAGGTTATGTTGGCTTTCACTGTAGTATTCTATTGATCTTCTAAGGAGATGTAAAGCTTTTGTCATAGACCTTCCTAGTATGAAACAAAATTGGTTTCTTAAAATAGGTGCGTTCTTTCTTACTTTCTTCTCAATCACTTTCTCCTATAGCTTCATGGTGTGACTAAGTAATTTGATGCTTTTATAGTTGTTACAGCTTTGGATGTCTCCTTTGTTCTTGTATAGAGGAATTAATAAAGTTTTTTCTCATCTAGCATTTTGGTGGACTTAGGGATCATATTGAAGAGCTTGGCTAAACAAGTAAGAGCCTCCTTGCTTACACTTTTTCATGCCTTTATGGGTATCTCATCAGGCCCTATTGCCCATCCACTCTTCATCTTTCTCAAATATCCTTTAAGTTCTTCCCTTGTGATCTACAAACAACAAGTAAAGTTATAGTACCTCTCAAACATGCTAAGATCATCTAAAGAGATGTTATCCTCTACACCTTCATTAAAAAGCTATAGAAGTAACTATGCCATCTGCTCTTGATGTAATTTTCGGCCTTGAGAACCAAACTTGTTGCATCTTTTATATAACAAACTTAATACAATTTTCTCGTTTTTCCGTTCCCTAGATATTGCTAGCTTAAAAATATTCCTTTCTCAATCTCAAGTTTCCAATTGTTGGTATAAGCTCTTGCAAACTCTATCTTTAAAAATACCTAAGATCTCTTTAGTTGCTTTTCTTAAAAGAGTTGCTACTCTCTTTAACATCTAGTTGGCGTCTCCTTCTAATTTTCATTCTTCTCTATCTAACAATCTATCTCTAAGCTATTCCATCGTATCTCTTTTTAGATTCCACCATCTGACATTGATATACCTCTTATGACTTCTTTTCTTCCTCTAACCCTTAATTATAAGATCTATAACCAATAATTTATATTAAGTTAACAAGCAAGCATTACATACCACTTTGCAATCCTTGCAACTAAGTCAATCACTTTACCTTATGAGGAAGTAATCAATTTGAGTTTTTCTAGTTCTACTCTTAAAATCACTAAGTTCTCCTCGTTTTTCTTAAAAAATGAGTTAGTGATCCCTAACTCAATTTCTACCACAAAATCCTACAAAGCAATTCCACTATCATTCTTATCACCGTGACCAAAACTCTCATCACAGGAGCTAAAACAAACTCATATGATGACTCCTAACCCCCCCAATTGGTAAAGATTTAGCCTAAAACTAGAATGAGGAGAGTTTTCGAAGAGTGACAAGGAGGGTAATAGAGAGGAAGAAGAAAACATCCATTCCCAATTCTAAATGAGTATTCTATCTTGGATTACTAGAGGGCTATATAGCCTTGGAAAGCATAATATGGTTTTTGAAAATATAAAAGAAAACAAACGATTTCGGATCAGTCTTATGGAAATAAGAATAAAAGAAAATAATTGCAAGATTTTGGGTTGTTGCAGAAACAATTGGCTACTCATATCCAACCACTCTTGCCATTATAATGGTTGAAGTATAGTTACTCATGATATAAAGGAAGTGAAGATCCATCTTGTCCACATTAAAGAGAAGCTGATACATATACAATCTACTATGAAGAATTATAAAGTGCATTTTAGTGTTGCTTTTGTATATGCCTTAAAACTTAACTTTTAGAGATCATTTTTATGGAGTAGAATCAAAGAGATAGGGGAGATCATGAATCGTCCCTAGTTAATCACTGGAGACTTGAATTGCATTATGAACTCTATGTAAGCTGAAGGAAATGTCAAATTGAGGAACTATATGAAGGAACTATTGGAATGTTGTAGGGATATATAACTTATGGACTTAAGAATGGAGGGATTATTTTACACGTGAAACAACAATCAAGTAGGGAGGTATTTCATAAGGAAAATTTAGATAGGGCCTTGATGAATGAGGTGTTGTTGGAGAAATTCCTTGAGATTAAGGTAGTATTCAACAATCATTTATTATCTAACCATACCCCTATGTCATAGAAAAATTTGAAGAAGTTTTGATTAGGAGTATTCAAACCCCTATAAAAGGAGGAAAGTAGTTTACATGTGCTAGAAACCTACAAGAAATAAAAATGAACCAAAAAGATGAACTACAGTAAAACTAAATATTCATAATTGGCAATCAAGAAAGTGAAAAATGACCTAGCATAGATTTGGGGAGCTCTATATAACAACCCTCAATGTAAGGAACTATAAGAAAAGGAAAAATAGGCTTTGCAACACTATAAAAACTTAGTAGAAATTAATATTTCCCTCTTTAAGCAAAGATCCAGCTTGCTATGGTTGAAACATAAGGACATAAACACATAATTCTATCATAGATCTACAAATAAAAGGAGAAATGACAACTAAATCACATTTCTAATAAAGAACAATATGGATTTACTTAGCTCTAAGGAAGAAATAGAAGAGGAAGTGCTTAAGAGTTTGCCAATGCCCTAAGCTCAAACACTAATACTACTTCAATTGTCAATAGTATCATCCATTATGGAAGATCAAGTGCTTATGCACATGATAGATTCTCCAGTTAAACCTATTAAAGCACTAGAGGTGGCAAAATCCTATTCTCCTTGAACCCCAACAAAGCACGGGCCTTGATGGCTTCAATGCGATTTTTTTCCAAAAAATTTAAAAATCATATATAGACAATGGTGGTGGAAGCAATATTTGAATTCTTCAAGGAAGGAAAGATGCTAAAAGAGCTTAATAAAACTTACATAACACTGATTACAAAGGTACAATCTCCAAATTCCCTAAAATAATATCACCCAATTTCATGTTTTAACATAATATACAAAGTGATAGGCAAAATACTAGTTAATAGACTGAAACTAGTGTGTGATTCACCTAATTGATCCATCCCAATGAGCTTACATATAAGGAAAATAAATAGGTGATAATATATTATTGGTATAAGATATTTTTAATAATTAGTCAAGTAAAAGATCTCACAGTAATTATATTAAGGTTAATTTATAAAAGGCTTAGTACTCCTTGTATTGTAGTTTTTTTCATTAACATTTTGTATGCCTTAAACTTCCTTAGTCAGTTCATCCATTGGATCACACAATGCATCACAGCCATATCATATGGAATCCTTATCAATGAAGAACCAAAAAGGTTGATTAGGAAAGCTAAAGTCCATAGACAAGAAGACCATTGTCTCCTTATCCATTTAACCTAGCTATGAAGGTGTTGGTGAGACTAATAAAGGGCATGATCAACAAAGATCACCACTTCAAATTTCACTCCAAATACAAAGTTTTAAGAATTTTAAGTCCATCATTTGCTAATGACTTGATTTTATTCTCAAAAATTGATCCTAACTCAATAAGCTTGTTAATGACTAGTCTCTAACCTATTATATTCCCAATTTGGACTAGTCATAAATAAACAAAAAGCCCCATTGATCATTTTATCTAGTGTAGAAAAAAATTCAAATTGGCTAACTTAAATCTCAAGCATTAAACCTTTTAAGCCTCCAATCACCTATCTAAGAGTGCTTATTATTACAAGAAGGAACTCTAAAATGATCTTAAGCCACTACTGGAGAAGATAAAGCAAAAAATTTATAGCTGGAGCTGTTAAATTTTTTCTACTGCAAGCATACTATAACTCGTAAAATCCATTCTTAACAATTTGTATATGTATTGGAGCTTGCACATATGGCTTCCAAAAAACATTAGCTATGTTGAGGAGGTTCTTATGAAAAATAAATGTAGGGGAAAATTCACTACAAAAAATAAATTTGAGTGATGTATGCAAGGACATGGAAGAAGGGGACTTAGAATCTTCCTTGTCAAGCTTATAAATCAAACTCTAATGTTAAAAAGAGTGTGGAGGCTTCTAAGTGATAAGAAATCTCTATGGGTGAGTTAGATTCATGCTAAATATAAAAAGCTAACAATTCTTAGTAATGAATCCAAATTCTAAGTTTTCTTAGATCATAACTCTATTATTCAAGCTCAAGTAGAAGTTTAGTGATGAATTTATATACCAAGTTGGGAATGGAACAAAAATACTTTTCTGGCATGATAATTAATGCATGTTAGGACCATTGAAGGATTTTAGGACCTCTAATCTATAACATATGTGATTATTAGGAATACAGCAATGTATGAGGCTATTAACTGTCATAGGAATAAGTTGTCAAACTCTAATTATGCTCGGTCCATACGGATTCAACTAATTCCAAACAAGGAGGATGAGATTACATGGAGAAGTAACAATAAGGATGTGTTCAACACCTATCTTTTAACCAATTATCAAAAGAAATAACCATAAAAGTCCTATATCACAAGTTAGTATAGTTTAACTAGACATGGTCAAGAGATTCACTAGAAATATGGTTGAAAATGAAAGAAAGGTTGAGCATTCTTTCTCAATTAAAGAAATAGTTAAGAACTTCAGTGGTGTGTGTGTGTTCTATAATCAAATGAAGAAACAATAGAGAACTTATTCTTCACCTCTTGCTACTCATCACAAACATGGTCAATTATCACGGGATAATGTAATCCCCAAATTCCTTATCTAACATGGATTGACATAATTCATTAATGCTATAAGAACTAAAGGAAAAGGAGATGGAATGGGCGATCATTAAGATGGCCTTATTTACAACAACTAGTCAGAAAGGAACAGATGGATATTCATAAGGTTGTTTTTTTAGTTACCAATTCTTTTAAGAATGGAGTCAAAAAGAGGCAAATAATCCCTATAAATGAGCCTATAAGTGTTTATAAGAATCCCTAAGTATTTGAAAGGTAGAAATTAAAGATTTACTCCTGATAAGTTGAACAATTCTTGAGCTAAATTCTCATAATTTGCAAACACAGAAAGTTGACTTCTAGAGCTATTAACTTTGAGGCTTGAGAGAGATGAGAAATAGTTGAGTGATTCTAAGGGACCAATAATATAGGGCTTGTTAGCTTCACAAAGAAAAATGAAGTCATTAGCAAAAGGAAAATTGAAAAGTTTCTGGGCCTTGCATTTGAATGGAATTTGGAAGCTATTCCTTGACTAATATCATGGGAGATAAATTGAGTTAAAACCTCAATGCAAATGTTAAAGATGAAAGATGATATAGGGTCACCTTATCCAATTCCTCTTGCTCCCTTGAACACACATAACCTAATTACTGAGTATCCCTAAGATTTTTGGAAGGAAGCATCAAAGCCATCTATTCCTAGTGCCTTGTTAGGGTGCATCTTGAAGATTGGAAAATTCTTGAAGATAGCTTTTCCAATCTCCAAGATAGTAATAGGTGACTTGAGCAAATCTATTTGATTTTGAGACAAACTTTAAGAAATGAAAACACTTAAGCTTGCAAAGAGGAAGTGTAAATAGCTTCAGTCTTTGAAATGGTTAAAAGTTATATCTTTTAACTTCTCTTGTCCACAACAAGTCACCATTATAATTAACTAGAAAAACTTATCTTCTTTTGGTTTCTTTTTACCTATATTTCATTAAAGAAAAAAGAATAATTACTATCCCTCTCTTGAATCCATTGAACTATAGACTTTTCTTTAAAAAAAGAGTTACGTGCTTCCACTTTAAGAAGATAATTATTGAAAGCGATATTTTGGACCCCAATCTTTTATTGGACTTTAGAATTGGTAAATGACTATTAAATGAGGAATTGGGTAGTTGAAGCATGAGAATTCAAGGATTCTTCTATTGTGTATAATTGTGTTACTTGTAGGTTATGTATAAAATTTTGGAAGATGTGAGAAAAATTGATTTCAGTTTTGAGTATTTTGAGGGTGCTATGAAATTTATAGTAAATAGATTGTTTTAAATGGAATTGAAAAGCAAGAAATGAATAGTGAAAGTGTTAAATTTTATAAAATTACAAGTCTGACTTTTTGGGATGAATAGTAGCAGAGTTGACTTTTTGAGCTGAAATTTTCATGAATTTTTCTGGTTTGATTTAGGCATAATTTGATAAAATGGTCTTCATGAAAGTTGTAGCTTCTTTTTATAGCTTTATATCTCTATGAAGTATGACATTTTTAGATATCGAGATTGAAAGTTATGATCTTTCGAAGTTAAGGTTATTTTGTTTTGTTTTTGAAAATGTTCATTAGGCTAAGTTTGTATGTACTGTGCTTTGAGGCCAATTTGTACTGATGTGGTTTGAATTAGAGGAAGTGGTCTACATGAAAGTTATAGAGAATTTGCATAGCTTTACAATGATGTATAATATGTTATTTTTTATTGTGGAAATTGGAAGATGTGAAATTTGAAAGTTTGGATGTTGTTTTGGGATGACAAATTTCTGACAGAAAATTTGATTGAAAAATTTACCTAGTTAGAGGTTGAAATTGCCTTTAAGTGCTTTATGAAAGTTGAATATTGTGTTTTGATCTTTACATTGATGTAAAGTATGGAAATTTTGGATCATGGAATGTGAAGTTATGGTTTTTTAGAATTTTATGTTACTGTTCAGGGTGATTATTAGTGGATAGAATCTTTGAGTGGATTTTTGACTCCCTTAGGGGTCAATTTGATTTTTCTGTCCTCCATGAAAGTTGTAGGTTACATTTTGATCTTTTCATTAATATAAAGTATGGAATGTTTGGACCTTGGATCTGAAAGATAGAAATTTTAGAAGTTTTGTTACTGTTAGGGTGACATCAAATGGGGACAAAAACTTTGATTGAGATTTTGACCCCTTTAGAGAAGAATTTGATTTTTAAGTTCTCAGGGAAGTTGTATAACTTTCTTTTATCTTTCTTTTGATACCAAGTTTGTAAATTTTGGACTCTTGAGTCAAAAGTTATGTATTTTGGAAGTTAAGGGTTTCCGACCCTTTCTCATTCTTTTTGCTTATATCTTTTTCGTCCGACATCCGATTTACTTGATTTTTAAAGCGTTGAATTCCTAAAAATTCCCTCTACCTCTCCATGAGAATTTGGAGATTTTTGAGATTTAATTGAGGAAGTTTGATTTAATCAAGATGAGTTGAATAATTTTCTGAATATGGTCCAGTATTTTGGTAAATTCATGATGTGTAGAGATCCAATTGAGTTGATTGTTGTTTCAAAATAAACCAGAGACATGGGACTACAAGTTATATGATGAATTGAATTTTAATTTAGCCCCTAAGACTTTCAATTTCTGAATTGAAGTTGGGTATAGTGTTCAGTCTTGGATTAGTAAGAGCTGAAA
>JANZLF010143949.1:0-11366 GCA_026546835.1 Erythroxylum foetidum | reverse complement strand
GGCACATGGATGGATGGTTGGGATGGGAGGGGGCCAGGGTTGGGCCAGGGGAGGGGGGACAGAGGATTTGGTGCCGAAAGAAAGTCCCAAGAATTCACAAGCCCACTCCAAAGATATTGATGGGGACGATCATATACTTTTTGTTTTTTCCGAGGAAACTCTATATATGGGTCAATCAGGTACATTTTTTTAGGGTTTAATTGGCACATCACCTTATAGGCAGGTCAAGCAGGCACACCTCATCATTGAGGGCTCAATTAGTTCTCCATTTATAGGTAAAACTCCGGCTACCCTAGGCTCTTACAAGTAGGGTTAACATAGAATCGAACCTAGGACCTAACCAAAATCAAGCCCCACTTTCAACCATCGAGCCACACCCCACGATCATATACACATATGGTCAAAACGGCTTTATTATTTTTATTAGATTATTTTCACTTTCGATATTTTCCATCATTGATTTTCTTGTCAACTTCTCATTTACACATATTTTAGAATGCGCACCCATCAAATTAAATAGAATTTTCTCTAATATATATTTATATATAACATATAAAATTAGAAAGCTTAAATTTTTAGTTCTTTAATTTTAGTATAAATTTTTTTAAAATTTTGAATTGTGTCTAAACTTTACAAAACCCAGATAATTCAACTTAAAATTTATTTTTTTTTAACATCTTACTTACGTGTATCATAAAATATGGTAAAATTCATATTCGGATAAGTTTCGTAATATTTTTATGAGATTTTTCAAGTCGAATATATAATTATTGATATATTTATCAAAATAACTCAAATTTTATATTTTCAAACATGAAAATTTACGTAATTCTTTTCAATATGATGAATAAATTTCCAAAAAATTATGAACACCATGACGTCTCCCAAGGTCGAAAGGTTTAAAATGTGATATTATCATTAAGAGACTTTTAAATATAAAAATATGTTAATTTTGTTAATGTCACTTAAATTAAATTTATTATTTAATTTTACTTAATTAATTATTTAAATAATTTTTAAAACCCAAAATATACTTATCATGATATATATTTAATAATTTATTTAATATACATATAAAATATAACAATTATAAATTTTCTTTCATATTCTTCTCATTTAAAAAGAAAAAGACGATACATTGCCCCTAATAATTCAGTGGCTAAAGGCTTATAAGAATGGTTCGAATTGAAACAAGGACTACCCAAGCTCCAGATTAGAATGAATTAAATAGAATAATAATTCCATTTGAGAATCAAGAACCTAGACATTAGAGTGTTCAGTCAATTCATGCCTATTCAAGTCTTTTAAAACCAGAAAATAAAATTTCTCCCTTACTTAACTCTGCATGTATAATATTGGTAGACTTCTGTCTAAAATAACTTTATATAGAACAGAATCGATAACATTTAAATCTTAACTGAGCAGACTAAAATATTAAATCCTATATTGATCAAATCCAAAATCGTTTGGACCAAAATTGGGCATTTAGCCTTTTGTCAGGTCAAAACTTAGTCTCTGGAGTGCAAATGGGTCATTATAATTTGTGGTCGATGTACACAATTTTACCTGTGAGTCAGACTTTATCTGCGTGAGGGTCTACCAAGGGACGCATTATTGTAAATAGAAAGTTTTTATTGTTAAAGTTAAAGTCAAATATTAATATCTAAAGATATATACAATAAGTTAATGTTTGACAAAAATAATTATCCAATTGATAGAATTGTCAGGTTTCCGTCAATGTCAATATGAGATTTTTTCATCTTTAAAAAACTCACATAAGCCACGATAGCAGTTATATGAAACTTAAAAAATTAGTCTTTAATTAATTTGAAATTTTAAAATTTTAGAAACTCTAGGTTCCTATAAAATCCTAAATCTTGTAAGTTATCATTCTTTTCAGAATTATAAATTTTGCATAATACCTACCATACCAACTAGAAAATAATACGAATTCTTGACAGATCGAACCAGATATAAGTACCGCTCAATATCGATGGGATATCGATTGACTGTAGCTTTTGGTTCCTACAATCCACATAGGCCATAGGGAGTTTATAGTTGATATAATGATATGTGGAATTGTGGAAAGTATTGTTTTTTGTGACTTTAATGACTCAACTTCTATCCCATATTAGGAAGAGTTTTCAAGTTATAAAATAACCCCTGCCCTCCTATTCTAAATCATCCCAAAATTTTAATATATCTTCAAATTTTGTTCATATATCAAATTTAGTATTATTTTCTTAATAAGAACAGACTGTCTTAAGTGGTGCTTGGAGACTAGGCACAATTGGTTAAACTCCATTATCAATTTTCGGGTGTATTCTTTCCTTATCTCTTTTATTTATTTCAAATTTATAGTATTCAATATTTATTTGTCGAGTTTATTTGTATGATTAATTTGAGTATATAATTATATTTTCTTGTACATTGTTGATTTGTATACGAGTCTAGGTTGTGATAATATACTGTGCAAGTAAATTTTGTCTAGTAGTTTAGGTTTTAAGTGAGATCATGTGTGACCCTTCCAGGCTTTTATTTGGAATGGTGATTCTGGCTTAGGAGTTTGTTTGATGGTCTTTCATGGGAATTATCGAATCAATAAAATTTACTAGTCGTAATTTGAGTGAAAAATTACCCGATTCTCCCTACAAGTGGTATCAAAGCCAAATGTTCATTCTTGGTTTATTTGTAATATTTGTAATATTGAATACTATTTTTTAAGTTTGTAATGACGTCTGTAAATTCACCAACAACTAAGGATATAACAAATATGACACAATTGGTAATTTGTTTGGAATGGTGATTCTGTCTTAGGAGTCTGTTTGATGGTCTTTCCTGAAAATTATTGAATCAATAAAATTCACTAATCATAATTTGAGTGAAAAATTACCCAATTTTCCTACAAGTAGTATCAGAGCCAAAGATTTATTATTGGTTTGTTTGTAATATTTGTAATATTGAATACTATTTTTTGAGCCTGTAATGACATCTATAAATTCACCAACAATTAGGGATATAGCAAATATGATACAAGCGACATCGACTTCCTCATCTACATGGTAGAGGATTCCAATGTCAAGTATGAAGTTGGAGGTAGAAATATTTGACGGTACTGGTCATTTTGCCATGTAGCAAGATGAGGTTCTGTATTCCCTTTTCCAACAGAGCCTTGACATAACTATTGAAAAAAAGAAACCAAAATTTGTACAAGATAAGGATTGTAGTATCATAAATCGGTTGACATGTAGAAAAATTCGATCAGGTTTGTCTAGAGAGTAAAAATATATTTTTAAAAACGAGACTTCTGCGTACAAACTGTGGAAGGTATTGGAGAACAAATTTCTGAAAAAAGTAGTTAAAATAAGCTCCTTATGAAGAAAAGGTTGTTTCGATTTGAATATCGATCAGGTACTACTATGAATGAACACAACACTCTGTTTAATCAATTAGTAGTAGACCTGTTAAATTTAGATGTACAATTCGAAGATGAAGACTTGACTTTGACGTTGTTATCATCCCTTCTGGATTAATTTGAACACTTAGGAACTACTTTACTTTATAGGAGGGAGAATGTATCTTTAGATATTGTATGTTCTACTTTGTATATCATGAATTACGAAAGCAAGATAAAAAGAAAAGTAAAGCAGTTACAGAAGATGAAGCATTTGTGGCAAGAGGCCATCAACAGAGCCAGTCGAAGGGGAGAAGAGGAATATCCAAATCAAAAAGCAGTGTTGCCAAAGATGAGTGTGCTTTCTGTCATGAGAAAGGGCAATTGGAAGAAAGACTGCCTAAAGTTAATGAAGAAAGAGAAGGCTCCGCAAGATGCAAATGTTGCGAAATATAAAAGTGATGTAAAGTCAGATGTCTCATTGGTGGTATCACCTTCAATATTCCATTCAGACGAGTGGATTCTGGATTCAGGTTACACCTATCATATGTCTCCCATCTGGGAGTGGTTCTTTGATTTTGAAGAAATTGATGGCGGAATTGTTTACATGGGCAATGCCAATCCATGTAAAATAGTTGGAATAGGTTCAATCAAGCTGAGGAATCATGATGGATCCAGCAAAATTTTGAAGGATGTTCGGTACGTGTCAAATTTGAAAAAGAGTCTCAACTCTTTAGGGACCTTAGAATCAAAAGGCCTAGTTGTGATAATGCGAGATGGAATTCTTAAGGCAACTTCAGGAACACTTGTGATGTTGAAAGGTATAAGGAAAAATAATCTGTATTACTACCAAAGAAGTACGGTTATTGGGACAGTAACGACAACAACTTGTAGTAGGAGGAAGGATGCAGAGGCAACAAAGTTGTGGCATATGCGTTTGGGACATGTTGGTCAAAAATCCTTGCAAATTCTTGCCAAGCAAGGATTATTAAAAGGTACGAAGACTTGCAAATTGGAATTTTGTGAGCATTGTGTTTTGGGAAAACAAAGAAGAGTGAAATTTGGCACTGCCATCCATGACATTAAAGGTATTTTGGATTATATGCACTCAGATATTTGGGGGCCTGCTAAGACTCTATCTCTTGGAGGTAGGCATTATTTTTTCACTTTTGTTGTTTTTTCCAGAAGAGTATGGGTATTTACTATGAAGAACAAAAATGATGTACTTGGAGTTTTTCTTAAGTGGAAAGCTCAAGTTGAAAACCAGACAGGAAGAAAGGTCAAAATTCTCCGAACAAAAAATAGTAGAGAATACAAGACTGATCCTTTTCTGGAGGTATGTCAAGAGTCTAGCATAGTTCGGTACTTTATAGTTCGAAAAACATCACAGCAGAATGGGGTGTTAGAGCGTATGAATAGGACATTGGTGGAGAAAGTCCATTGTATGTTATCTAATGCTAGGTTAGATGGAAAGTTTTAGGCCGAGGCAGTGACATGCGCTCAACATCTCGTTAATCGTTTGTCATCATCGACAATTGGTGGCAAGACTCCATTAGAGGTATGGTCTAGAAAACCTGTAACAGATTATGAGTCTTTGCATATTTTTAGTTTTACTGCATATTATCATGTTAATGAATCAAAGTTAGATCTAAGAGCAAAGAAGGCATTTTTTATGGGATTTAATGTTAGAGTTAAAAGATATTGTCTCTAGTGTTTAGAGGCAAAGAAGACTATCATTAGCAGAGATGTTACCTTTGATGAATCTGCTACCTTTGATGAATCTGCCATGTTTAATAAGGTGGCATAAGATACATTGAAGCAGGTGGAGTATATGTCAAAGCAGATGGAGTGTACACCGAAGTAGGTGGAGTTTAAATAGATGACGGTGGGCCCAATAAAAAGCATAATCAGTGACTATTTTGTGGTAGAAGAAGAGTCAGATGAAGAAGAGGTTCCAACCTAAGAATCTCAACAGCAGCAAGAATCAATGGTCATTAGAGGGACAAGACAAGAGATTCAGAAATCTGCTCGTTTTGTTGACATGGTGGCCTGTGCACTTCCAGTTATTGATCATGCTCCATCCAATTTTTTAGAAGCCATCCGAAGTATAGAAAATGGTAGATGGAAAGGTGAAATAGAAGAAGAGATGAAATCCCTTGAGAAAAACAAGATATGGAAGTTGATAAAACTACCAAAGGGAAAGAAGACAATTAGATGCAATTGGATATTTACAAAGAAAGAAGGATTTCTTGACAAGAATGATATTCTTTACAAGGCAAGATTGGTAGCTAAAGATTACATTCAGAAGGAGGGAGTTGATTATAATGAGGTATTTTCTCCAGTTGATAAACATTCCTCCATTAGAATTCTGTTAGCCTTGGTAACGCAGTTGAATTTGAAGCTAGCTCAACTTGATGTGAAAATCACATTTCTACATGGTGATTTGGAGGAGAAAATCTATATGTCTCATCCAAATGGATTCAAAGTTGCTGGCAAAGAAAATTGGGTTTGTAAACTGAACAAATCGTTGTATGGATTGAAACAATCACCGAGGCAATGGTACAAACGATTTGACAAGTTTATGATGGGTCAGAAGTACACAAGAAGTAAATACGATCACCGTGTGTATTTGCACAGATTTCAAGATGGATCCTACATCTACTTACTCTTGTATGTTGACGATATTTTAATAGCATCCAAGAGTAGGGGTGAGCATTCCGGTAATTCAGGCTGGATTTTTACTGTTCGGGCCTGGCCCGAATTACCCAAAAAAATTTTCTCTTACCCAGCCCAAACCCGAACTTTCAATTACCTGAACTTACCCGGCCTTATTTACCCGAATTACTTATTATCCCAGCCTGATTTACCCGATTTATCCGAATGATCCCGGCCCGATTTACCCTAATTATCCTAATTACCCTATTTCATAATTTTTTAAATCTAATTCGGGTAATCAGGCCAGCCTGAATTTTTTCGGAGTTACCCGTTCTGGCCCAAAAATAATTCAGGTAATATCTAGGCTGGCCCGAATTATCCAAAATTTAGCATTTACTTACCTGAATTAATTCGGGCCGAGCCGGGTAATTAGGTCGGCCCGAATAATGCTCACCCCTATCCAAGAGCCAGGATGAAATTAAAAAATGAAGGCTCAATTGAATGAAGGGTTCGAGATGAAGGATTTGGGAGAAGCCAAAAAGATTCTTGGCATAGAGATAAGCAGGGATAGACAGGAAGGCAAGTTTTGGCTAACTCAGAAGCAGAATTTGAAGAAAATACTACAATGTTTTGGTATGAATAAAGATATAAAACCTATAAGTACTCCACTTGCTCCTCATTTGAAACTTCATAATCGGTTATTTCGAAAGACGAATGAAGAACGGGAACACATGGTGCAAGTCCCTTATGCTCATGTAGTAGGAAGCTTAATGTATGCAATAGTGTGTACGAGACCCGATATTTCACAGGTAGTTAGTATTGTGAGCAGATATACGCATGATCCTGGTAAGGTTTATTGGCAAGCTGTGAAATGGATTCTACGGTATATTCAAGATACTGTAAATTTTAGCTTATTATTTGAGTGATATAAATCACTTGGTCAATATATAGTTGGATATTGTGATTCTGACTATACAGATGATTTGGATAAGCGACGATCTACAACTGGCTACTTATTCACTAATGCTAAGGTGCTAATTAGTTGGAAGTCCACTTTACAGTTAACAGTGACTTTGTCTACAACAGAGGCAGAGTATATGGCAATTACAAAAACTGTGAAGGAGGTGATTTGGCTTCATAGATTGCTAAAAGACTTGAGAGTTGCTCATAAACACCTTGTGGTGTATTGTGATAGTCAAAGTGCTATTCACTTAGTAAAGAACTAATTTTTTCATGCAAGGACGAAGCACATTAACATTCGCTATCACTTTGTGCAGGAGATTCTCGAAGAAGAGGAGATACTTCTCCAGAAGATACGAACTACAGAGAATCCTATAGATACGATGACCAAAGTGGTGACAAAAGCTAAGTTTAAACATTGTTTAGACTTAGTCAACATCTTACATTTTTTAGTTGGCACCTGAGGGCGCAAATTGGAAGCACTACAAAAGTTGTTTTGTTTAATTAGGAGGATGAATGATGCTTGCATTTGGTGGGACCCAAAATTGTGTCAAAGTGGAGATTTGTTGTTTTTGGTGGCTTTGATGGCCCAATTTCTATCCCATATTGGGAAGAGATGAGAATGGGAAGAGTTTTTCAAGTTATAAAATAACTCCTCCCCTCCTGTTCTAAATCATCTAAAAAATTTGATATATTCTTAAAATTTATACACATATCAAATTTAGTATTCTCTTCTTAATAAGAGCAGGCTGCCTTAAGTGGTACTCGAAGACTAGGCACAATTGGTCAAACTCCGTTATCAATTTTTAGGTGTGTTCTTTCCTTATCTCTTTTATTTATTTCACATTTATAGTATTCAATATTTATTTGTCGGGTTTATTTGTACGATTAGTTTGAGTGTATAATTATATTCTCTTATACGTTGTTGATTTGTACATGGGTCTAGGTTGTGATAATATTATATGCAAGTAAATTCTGTCTAGTAGTATGGATTTTAAGTGGGATCACATGTAACCCCTCCAGGCTTTACTGGGAATGTATTTAAAATGATAATTTTGTCTTAGGAGTCCATTTGACGGTCTTTACTGGGAATTACCAAATCAGTAAAATTCACTAGTCGTAATTTGAGTAAAAAATTACCCAGTTTTTCCAACAGAAAGTAGATTGATAAATTTGTGGCTTAAATAGAGAAAAATTGTTATGGTGATACATTATTGAGTATTTGAAATTTATGATTTTTATTGATTACAACTTTACATTTTACAAGTTTATAACTGAACTTAATAAACAAACTATACAACTTTGTTTAGTTATAGAATTTAGAGATAAATCAATAATTAAATTTAAAATCTGTGAATATTAACTATTTTCTCAAGAATTATATCTAAATTATACAAATTAGTGTGATTTTGTATTTCATTAATCATTATATCTAAACTTTCATTTCTAATATATTTAACTAGTTTCCTAAAATAGTTAATATTATACTAAATTCAAAGGATTCATTTGTAATATAAAAGTTAAAGTTTAAGGGTTGTTTGTGTGTATATGTGTGTGTGTGTGCTCTTTATGGCTTACAGAATAAAACTAGAAAGAATGATATGTAAGGAAAATTAAATTTGTAATATTGATTAAAAATTTAGAAAGTTGTGAATTTATGGTTTTTTTGATAAATAAATTTGTGAATTTATGGTTGAATTATACAATTATACATAATGAGTTTTACTTATAATTTTATGGTTGAAATGTTGAAATCATACAAAAATAGGTATGGTTATAGTTATAGCTGGATTATATAATCATACTATATAAGTTATAGTTATTGTTAATTATGTAATCACAAAAAATAAGTTGTAGTTGTGTTAGGGTTGAATTATGTAATCACACAAAATGAGTTATAGTTGTGAGTTTATGGTTGAATTATGTGTAACATCCATACACGATAATGGAATTGGAATACTGAGTGTTACCACATTATTAAATACCTAAAGTTTCTAATTACAAAATTTCTATTTAAATCCTTATTATTCTAGCAAATATTATTCACTTTATAAAAAAATTAACATAGTTTTCTCTATATTTTTTTAAAACCTCCTGCAAGAAACTTAATTGGACTTCTCATTCATTTTACCATACCATCCATCTCCACATCAAACTCCTTTGACAAAATAATTTGTCCATCCTCCAATACATTTCAACTCATCTAAATCAAATTTCACATATAACTTTAATAAATAATTCACAATATAATTATATAATATTCTTCATTTCTTTTAGTGTACATGCTATAACCAAAAACAAAATATAATTATGTAATACATCCACCTCCAAGTCTTTCGCAATCCTTTATGTGACCCTAGTCTTTGTAGTAGATTCACCATAACTTTCTTTTAATTTTCTTCAAAACTTACAAGCGGAAAGAAAACCACATGCTAAACTGTAGGCTTAGTGGTGTTCAAGCAATTCCATTTCTCACCCAATTCAATTCATTCAACCATAATATGCATAAAATATAATATTTTTCAAATATAAATATCTTCATTTATTTCTAAGCATAAATAGGCACTAAAATTAATTTATAAAATTCAGGCATGTATCTATCATATTAATTTATATCTAATTACATAATGATAAATAGATTTTACAATTTAATTTTTCAATCAATTACTACTTCCAATTGAAGTTCCTTACTCATTAGTTTTGCATTTATATATTTTTCTGCAATTTCCCCCGGTAAAATCCAATGGAATTGCATTGCTAAGTCGAATAAGTGGGACTTTAAAATACAAGATTGAGTTCTCATAATCATGTGGTCCTTTTGCATATCTTATATTGTTACTTTATTTTATTATTATTTTATATATACATATCGGGACCGAGCCCTCGGAGCCACACAGTTTATAACACAAATCAAATATCTTATACCGGAACCAAGCTCTCGGAGTTATATAGTCTTGTAATACATATCATAACATAGTATTACTAACTCCCTAATTGTCATGTTACCTTTATTACATTCCTCCAATTCCTATCTATTTTACTAAGGGCAAATCTAATTAAAATTTCATTGAAATTTAATGATATCATCTCATTATAGCCAATTCAAACTATTCCTTATTCACCTAAAGTAAATGACACTCCTTAATGCCATTTTTCTTTCATTATTGGTTTTAATTTAGTTCATATAATATTCAAAATATATTCATCTCACCAATTAGTCAAAATAACGTGTATATCAAATTTCTAAATTCAAACATAATATATACCAATTGAGGAAAATACAAATTATAAGTCCAAAATTCAAATTAATCATATATACTACTTTATTTAGCATCCAATTTAATATTTTTTAACGTTAATTTTATAAACCCCTAAATTTCATTTCAAGAACCCTAAATTACATAATATACAATTTTTAGGAAAAATAAAATTGCATGAACACATACCAAATTATTGTCCAATCCGCTTCAATAAACTTCTATTTAACCATCAATTCCTTATTCTTTCTCTCTCCTTATTTATCTTCATAATATTGTATAAAAATTCAATTTTATGCATTTTATTCATTAATGCATGCATCTACACTAAAATCATGTACTAAAAACAACCAAAACTCTAACTTACCTTGATAAATTCGGATACTATTCATAAAAAAATCCATCTACTTTTTCTTCATCTGTTTTCCAAAATTCTTGTTGCTATGATAATTTTTAGGGACCATATGTTTGATGATTTAGTGTTTAATTGTTGAAATAAGGGTTAAAGATAGAAGAAAATGAAAGAAAGTGGGGAAAAAATACAATTTCGTGCCTTAAATCCAATAGTTTTTTTTCAAGATCCAAAATTAACTTTCAATTTTAATCCACTAGTTGGATTTAATCCACTAAAATATCTTCATTTAACACTTTTCTAAAAAAATTAGAGTTCTATAAACTTGTTATGTAAATACCATTAAATGTTGGATACTTGTGCAACTACGATAGTTGAGATGAAATGATTTAAAAAACGGTTTAAGGGATACGATAAGAAAATGATCAAGATTCATAATAAGGCATGAATTAAGATTTATGGTTTATTATGATTTATATATTAATAATTTTATAAAATTTTAGTGATTTTGGCTTTCAAGATATTAAACAAAAAATTTTCATTATTATTCTATTGCGGCTTGATTTTCCAACATTATGTTCCTCACATTTTACTCCATCAAATTATATGTTTTAGTCTTCTTTTTTCTTATTTTTTATGAAAATTAAATTTATAATTTTCTAATTATTTTTTAAAAAGGAGAAGTAGTTTGCATATAAGAAAAATACTTATAACATTTAAGAATTTAATGGATCACATATATAGAGTA
>JANZLF010143714.1:0-11382 GCA_026546835.1 Erythroxylum foetidum | reverse complement strand
ATAGATCAAGTCTTCTACTACAGTTCTAACCCATTCTAAGCTTCCAATCCATCCTAAAATCATCAACCCAACGATTTCTACCCATTTTTCCACCTAAACCCTAAATCATCGTTTTCTCCCAATCCAAGCTATCTTCATGTTTAAATCTAATCAAAACAGGTTAGGGAGGCACTAAACTTACCAGAAAACGCTTCTAAACTGTCGAAACCTTCCGAAATCGCAACTCTTTTCTCTTCCTCTTCTCCTCTCCGCCGTCGGCCTCTTCCTCTTCTTTCTTCTATTTTCCTTCTTTCTCTTTTCTTTCCTCTTTTCTATTCTAATTTCTTTCCTTCTCTTTTAATTTTAACCTAAGGCAAAGACCATCATACCCTTCTTAATAAACCTAAATCCATTTCCTCTTAAATGAACTGCCCAAAATGCCCTCACATAATTTAATCCTCTAATGCCTTATATAATCTCAATTAAACCGTCATTATCCATAATTCTCTCAATTAACCCAAACAAAGGCAAAATCACCTACTTAACACAAGTCATGCTAATTAATATCATAAAGAAAAATTCGGGGTCTAACAGATCTTCAATTTTGCCTTCTTTGAAATTTGATAATTTAATTCCACACTCTATGGGCATGTTCACGAGGTTACAATCAAGCATGATAAACTTCTTCAATACTTTTTTCGCATATCTTTCTTAAGAGATAAAAATTCCTTAATCTATTTACTTTACTTCTAAGCCGAAATAGTAGGATATGAGTCTTATGTCGATCATCTCAAACTTATGAGACATGTCCTATTTGAACTCTTCAAACAATCTCAATTTGTTATCGGCAAAGATGAGATCGTCCACATAAAGGAAAACTAGCAATATGTCTCCATTATCATAGGCTTTCACATAGAGAACATACTCATTAAGGCAATGAACAAATCTATGTTCTTGAAAGTTCTTGCCAACGCGATTATTCCATGTCTTTGGTGCTTGCTTTAATACATATAATGCCTTCTTCAACTTCAAGACTTAGTCTTCATGCCCTTTGACCACATATCTACGTGATTGTTTAATGTACACTTCTTCTTTAAGATAATCATTTAGAAATGTCAACTTTACATCTAGTTGATAGATTCTTCATTTCATTTGAGCCGCCATTGAGATAAGTAGTCGAATAGTCTCCATGCGAGCAAATAGGGTAAACACCTCATCATAGTCAATGCCAAACCTTTTCTTGTAGTGTTGGGCCCCAAACTTTTTATATATATATTATTTATATATTCTTTATTTTGCTTTAATTGTTTTATTATTATTTTTAGTTGAGTCTTTAGCATAAAATGAAAAGATTCAACCTTAAAATGAGAAGATTCAAGCTTAGAATGCAACTATTGAGAAACAAACCACAGAAATGAAACAAATTTCAGTTGTTTTTGCACATTTGGCAAATATTGGAGTAATTCCTACTTTGTTACTCAATTCTTCTGCCTTAATTGAAGATCCATCAAGTGCCACAACATCAAATACCCCAACTACTCATGTAAGTTTATAAATTTATCAAATCTATAATAGTTAGTATCATTTCTTATCATTATCATTATATTATTATAAATGTTAGTACTAAATTTATAGCTTAATATTTTATAAACTGATCAACTAATTATTTTTTGTAGGAAACAAATCAACAGTGAACTTTATCCTGAATAATAGCTAAGAAATTTTACCTTAGAGAGTTTTAGCTTAATGTACATAGTAGTTTGAGATAATTGTAATAAATAATTTTCTTGGATATTAAAATGTCCAATTTAATATATTGGAAATTGGAATTTTATACATTTTGGTGATTTTATATATTTTATATATACTAATAATTTTTATTTGCTTGTCTAATAATATCTTGGCACTAAAAATCCGTATCATTTGTGACAACTTCTATTTTATGGCCACCAATGCAAAAATTTGTATTGATTAAATAATTAAATTATTAAATTTAATAATATTATTTGCGACAAACACGAACACATTAATGATAAATTTATTGTAACATATATTATGTATTTAGTGACAACATTATTGTAATATATAACTTTCATACTTGTGACGAAAATTATTACACAATATAGACACTGATGCAAATTTCTTTTACAGCTAATGTAATTCTGTTGATTAATTGATAGTTTCATTTGTGATAATAATAAACATAGTTAGTGACAATACTTTTTGTAAGAACCAATTTTTATTTGTGGTGAAATGATGTTGACACTATTTTATTAAAATATTAGTGATCAAGAAGCAATGGACGCTGATAAAAAAATATTAGTCACAAATACGTTGTTAGTATTTATAATTATTTTAGTGGCGATAATGTTGTAACAATAAAATAAAGTACTGTTACGATTTTATTCGTCACTATTTTATATTATTTGTGTCAACAAACTTGTCATAAATATATGAAGTTGCTGTGACCATATAGTGTTGTCACACATTCCTTATGTTTTAGTTTCGCAATTCTTGTCACAATATAATGAATAATTGTTACAACTTTATTTGTCACTATTTTACATTATTTGTGTCTAAATCCTTGTCATAAATAAATACAGTTGTTGTGACCATATAGTGTTGTCACACATTTAATAGGTTTTGGTGTCGGCAATTTCGTAACAATAAAATGAAGCATTGTTACGACTTAACTCGTCACTACTTTATATTATTTGTGACGATAAATTTGTCATAAATATTTAAAGTTATTGTGACCATATAGTTTTGTCACACATTTAACAAGTTTTAGTGTCAGTGTTAGTGTCACAAAAGTTTTGCATAATTGTGACCATTGGTTAAATTAGTCACAATCTTAGTAGTGACGGAGGTATTTGTGACGGGAGGTGACGACTTCAAATATTAGACACTATTAATAATAGTGACAAATATCACTGCTTATAGTGACAACTTTCACCTTCACTAAAAATACAATTTCTTGTAGTGGGTTAAACTGAACCCACGTTGCCCCCGTTGACTTGATTGGTCTCCCCTCGAATTAGTGAGAGAAGAGAATTTAATATCTAGCAATCACGCAGAAGAATCTATAGGGGACCACAACCTTGTATCAAGCATTTTCCTAAGTCAAAATTGTTGATGGTAAGATTCCAAGAACCCGATATCCAACTGCCAAGTAACGAGTGCATTAGGTTTACCGGTCAATCTGTCATTTGTTTCTCTTCGAAATGGTCCCATGTTGTCTGGATGCATGTAACCTAGTCTAAATAAAATAATATTATTTTTATTAAAATTTAACAATACTTTGTTTAATAATTAAAATTTTAATTAATAAAAATCACATCATTTTATTAAAAGATATTAGTTTAAGTTTAATAAATCAAATTTAAGATATTTAAATTGAAAATCGCAAATTATAATCTAATTTTGACCATTCCTATTTCGAATTAGTTGACTGTTTTTTAAGTAACCATCTGTTAAGTTTCGTTTGAATAAAATCAGCACAAAGGAATCGAAGTCAAATAACTTAAATGTCGAGAGATTTGAGATTTGATCTATCGTTTAATTACACCAAACAAGGATATTATTGGTTCTATAAGAATAGTGCGTTACATGGACAGAACACATCTTTTGGTTTTCCTACAGCATATAAGGGAAGAATACGACAAAAACACACACAAAACTTTGTCTTGAAGGAACATTACACTTCTAAGGAATCAAACCCCAACATAGCCTCCGCCACACGTACAGTTAGCGGTGCCATTGTTAGTATCTCCATGTTGACGAAGTTTAGTGATGATACAGAAGGAAATTTAACACAAGATTTCAGATTAATTTCGTAATTAATTAATACAATTAATTAACTCTAAGATTGCAACATGCTATATTCAATAATTATATGGACAAATACTTAGAAATTTTGAAACAATTGAATCTATTGTTATTTTCTGGGAAGCGACGTGACAGAGACACAGAGGATTGACTACTACTATTCCAAAAACCTAATCAATAAAAGCACATATAGTTCTTAATGGGACAACTATATTTAAAAGTTGGCTAGCAGTAGGGCCTCTTGTGCTTTACAATATATGGGTCAAGCCTACCCATCATAGCGAGCCCATGAACACAAGCCCAATGACACGTTAAAGAGAGAATTATCATTGACATCTAACTAATCAGGATTTGTACAACATAATTTTTATTATGCTAATCCACAATTATGATAAAATTCTATCATTCTCCCACTTGGACAGCATGACTAATATCAATAAACAACATAAACAAATCCTCAGATTAATATAACAATATGTGGCCACAACAAGATGACAAAGTAGAGTCAATAAATCCAAAATGAGGTTACAAGTACCTCAACAGTATAGAAATCAGACCCGATAGGAGTACTGATAACATATATGCAAGATCCCCATACCTCGATGATCTAAACAGAATGTGTCATAAGGAAATGCACACAAAATGGTAATCCGTTTGTGCAATTCTAAACAAAATGGCCTAAGCATTCACTCAAGATGCTAATTGAGATTTAACAAAATATCTCATAACAACAAGATGAGACTGGTTACAAAATGTTTCCAACAAAATGCCAAATATATACAAATATTTAAATGTATTTGTGCAGTATATCAATAAAGTATATGGCAATAACAACAATCATAGCAACAACTATGAGCAAAAGTCTTTAGACTGAATAACAAAATAGTCAAATACAATGTTACTATTTTTACATAAAAGACAGATTCCCACTAATCCAAGGCATCAAAAGATCTAAATAGGCCCATTCGGGTTACATGACTCACAAAAGTTTTAACAGTCAAGCCTTTGGTTAGAGGATCTGCCACCATAACATCGGTGTGTATATGCTCTATACGAGTCTGAAACTTTTTAACCTTCTCTCTAACAAACATATACTTTATATCCAAATGCTTCAAATGCTTGGAGTTCTTGCATATTTGATAGAAGCTCACCATAATAGAGTTATCACAATATATGGTTAGAGGTTTGGAAATACTCTCCACGAGATGAAGCTCAGAAATGAGATGAAGCTCAGAAATGAAATTCCTCAACCATATTGCCTGTTGAGTAACTTCGTAACAAGCCACATACTCTGCTTCCATAGTTGAAGTTACTATAAGTGTTTGTTTAACACTTTTCCAAGATACAGCTCCTCTAGTAAGCATAAAGATATATCCTAATGCGGATTTGTGATCATCAGGGCAGCCACCATAATTAGAATCAGAATAACCTATCACCTCAAGGTGATCAGACATCCTTTAAGTGAGCATATAATCTTTAGTACCTTGTAACTATCTCAGAACTCGTTTCACGGCTTGGTAATGACCCACGTCAGGGTTGCTCAAGTATCTCCCAAGTACACTAAAAACGAAAGCAATATCAGGATGTATACAAGCTTGAGCATACATAAGACTGCCAATAGTAGAAGCATATGGGACCTTTTCTATCTCTGACTTATCTTTATCATTTTGAGGACACTGACTAATCGAGAGTTTGTCACCCTTTTGAATAGGTGCACAACAAGGATTACAAAAAAGAATCAATTCCAAACTAGTATTCAAATCCTTCACACTGACAATGGTATTGAATACTTACTGTGAGTGTTGGAGGCAGTCTATAAGATCCTACGATATCTAAAAGGTACTCCAAGAAAATGACTGCTATTCAAGAAAGAAGATTAAAGAACAATTGAAATATATACTGATTCAGATTGGGCAAGTTCAGAAGAAGATATTGTACCACTAGATATTGTACTAGATAATCAACCACTAAATATTGTACTAGATAATGTTTGGCATTATCAGTTTCAGTAATGCTCTCTTTAATAGTCTTCTCTATTGTATACTTGATGGTCATCAAATAGACCTTGTTAGAACGAACCCACTTATCATATTTAACTTTATCTACAGCGGAAGTCTCAGTAGTAGATTATATAGGCTCATCTTCAATGAGAGCAACATCAACATTAGAAACTGCTGAAAAAAGATTCAATGATTCAAGCCAGTCCTTATAATTTGCCCCATTCAGCTTAATCAAAGAATTCAAAGCTGGAAATTGATACAAAGTAGGTAGATTTAGCAAATGTATCAACAACTATCAAAATTGGGCAAACAACACAGCTAGGTTCTCATGCAATTGCAATCTTGCCTAAGGGTCTCGAATTATAATACAGATCACCCAGAACATTAAACTATGCCCTAAAGCTAATATCGATAGGATATTGAAAACTTTAAATAAAGACAAGCCGATAAGGTAAGTGCATCATTAATATAGTATCTAACGTATGCGCAATAATAATATCACAACAACAATTTGTAATAACTGGCCTCACGATAGGCGAGTTCACAATTACACAAAGTGAATGACAATAGTCCAATAACATTCCCCAAGATTGTTCCCATAGGTTCAATTAGCACCACAATTACAAAATTAACCATAGTAATCATATAATATAACATTATATGCTTAAATTACATCCAAAATTAATTTTGGTGCATAACTATATAACATCGAGAGTACACAATACCCTACAAGCCCAAATAATACTAGGAATAAGTAAAAAAAATCAAGAAAAAATTCGGAGAGTGCATTGTATTTTTTATTTAAAATTCAAAAAAAATAAAAATAAAATTTCTAGCATTCAAAAAATTCCAAAAAAATACCATAAAATAGAATTAGGCAAGTGGAGCAAACAGAAGAAAAAAATTAGGGAAAAAGGCCATTGAAGGGGGTCGCACACACCCCACGTGCCACCACTGTGTGTGGGGAAGTGTCATCCAAGTCGGGCTTCATCTTCTCCACCCAGATGACTAATATTCTAGTCGGCCAACCCGGTTCATGACCCAATTAGGTAAAATGGTCATATATTTCTCGTTTGTGATCCGTTTTCAACGAAATTAGTGTCATTAGATTCATAATTTAATGATCTATCAAAGCCCTCAATTAATTTCATAAAAAAGATACTCAAAATGATTGGAAAAATTCGAAACAAATGATTTTTGAAAAAAAATGGTTCGGTTTGGTTCGAGTTCTTGAGATTTTCAAAAAACAACAGCAAATTTAACAAACCTACCATACACTTTGATACCAAACTGAAACAAACTAAACAACAAAATCGATTTCATAGAAAACAATTAACAAATCTGAAAATCCCCAGATTCCATGAAATTAATACTTCGAAAATTACACAAAATTAGCAGTCACAATTAAGGTTAACACTACTCTGATACCAATTGAAGGAAATTTAACACAATATTTCATATTAATTTTGTAATTAATCAATACAATTAATTAACCCTAAAATTGCAACATGCTATATTCAATAATTTTATGGACAAATACCTGGAAATTGTGGAACAATTGAATCCATTGTTATTTTCTGTGAAGCGGTGTGATAGAGACGCAAATGATTGACTACTGCTATTTCAAAAACCTAATTAGCAAAAGCACATACAGTTCTCAATGGGACAATTGTATTTAAAGGTTAGTTAGCAGTAAGGCCTCTTGTGTTTTACAATACATAGGCTAAGCCTACCCATCATAGCGAGCCCATGAACACAGACCCAATGACATGTTAAAGAGAGAATTACCATTGACATCTAATTAATCGGGATTTGTACAACATAATTTTTGTTATGCTAGTCCACAATTATGATAAAATTCTATCATTCTCCCACTTGGACAACATAACCAATATCAATGAACAATAGAAACAAATTCCCAAATTAATATAATAATATGTGGCCACAATAAGATGTCAAAGTAGAGTCAACAATCTCCCAATCATAAGTCCAAAATGAGGTTACAAGTACCTCATCAGTATAGAAATCAGACCCGATAGGAGTATTGATAACATATATGCAAGATAATCATACTTCGATGACCTAAATAGAATGTGTCATAAAGAAATGCACACAAAATGGTAATCCATTTGTGCAATTCTAAACCAAATGGCCTAAGCATCCACTCAAAATGCCAATTGAGGTTTAACAAAATATCTCATAACAACAAGATGAGACTGGGTACAAAATATCTCCAACAAAATGCCAAATATATACAAATATTTAAATGTATCTGCGTAGTATATCAATAAAGTATATGGCAATAACAACAATAATAGCAACAATTATAAGCAAAAGTCTTTAGACTGAATAACAAAATAGTCAAATACAATGTTACTATCAAAAATTAACATAAAAGACAGACTCCCACTAATCCAAGGCATCAAAAGACCTAAATAGGCCCATACGGGTTACATGACTCACAAAAGCCTTAACAGTCAAGCCTTTGGTTAGAGGATCTGCCACCATAACATCGGTAGGTATATGCTCTATGCAAGTCTGAAACTTTTTAACCTTCTCTCTAACAAACATATACTTTATATCCAAATGCTTCGAACACTTGAAGTTCTTGCATATTTGAGAGAAGCTCACCACAGCAGAGTTATCACAATATATGGTTAGAGGTCTGGAAACACTCTCCACGAGATGAAGCTCAGAAATGAAATTCCTCAACCATATTACCTGTCGAGTAGCTACGTAACAAGCCACATACTCTGCTTCCATAGTTGAAGTTGTTGTAAGTGTTTATTTAACACTTTTCCAAGATATAGCTCCTCCAACAAGCATAAAGATATATCCTAAAGTGGATTTGTGATCATTAGGGCAGCCACTATAATCAGAATCAAAATAACCTATCACCTCAAGGCAATCAGACATCCTGTAAGTGAGCATATAATCTTTAGTACCTTGTAGGTACCTCATAACTAGTTTCATAGCTTGCTAATGACCCACACTAGGGTTGCTCAAGTATCTCCTAAGTACACTAACAACAAAAACAATATCAGGATGTATACAAACTTGAGCATACATAAGACTGCCAACTACAGAAGCATATGGGATGTTTTCTATCTTTGACTTATCTTTATCATTTTGAGAACATTGGCTATTCGAGAGTTTGTCACCCTTTTGAATGGGTGCACAACAAGGATTACAAAAAAGAATCAATTCCAAACTAGTATTCAAATCCTTCATACTGACAATGGTATTGAATACTTACCGTGAGTGTTGGAGGCAGTGTATAAGATCCTACGGTATCTAAAAGGTACTCCAAGAACATGACTGCTATTCATAAAAGAAGATCAAAGAACAATTGAAATATATACTGATTCAGATTGGGCAAGTTCAGAAGAAGATATTGTACCACTAAATATTGTACTAGATAATCAACCACTAAATATTGTACTAGATAATTTTTGGCATTATCTATCAGTTTCAATAATGCTCTCTTTAACAGTCTTCTCTATTGTATACTTCATGGTCATCAAACAGACCTTGTTAGAACAAACCCACTTATCATATTTAGCTTTATCTATAGTGGAAGTCTCAGCAGTGGGTTATGCAGGCTCATCTTCAATGAGAGCAACATTAACATTAGAAACCGCTAAAAGAAGATTCAAGGATTCAAGCCAGTCCTTATAATTGTTCCTATTCAGCTTAATCAAAAAATTCAAAGCTGGAAATTGATACAAAGTAGGGAGATTTAGCAAATGTATCAAAAACTATCAAAATTGGGCAAACAGCACAGCTAGGTTTTCATGCAATTGCAATCCTGCCTAATGGTCTCGAATTACAATACAGATCACCCAGAACATTAAACTATGCCCTAAAGCTAATATCGATAGAATATTGAAAACCTTAAAGATATAATTCAATGAATTAAACAAAACATTAGAAACTACTTTGATAAAGAGAAACCGATAGGGTAAGTGCATCATTAACATAGTATCTAATGTATACCCAATAACAACACCATAACAACAATTTGTAATAATTAGTCTCATGATAGGCAAGCTCAAAATTACACAAAGTGAATGACAATAGTCTAATAACACTATCCAAGATTGTTTCCATAGGTTCAGTTAGCACCACAATTACAAAATTAACCATAATAATCATATAATATAACATTATATGCATAAATTACATCCAAAATTAATTTTGGTGCATAACTATATAACATCGAGAGTACACAAGACCTTACAAGCCCAAATAATGCTAGGAACAAGTACAAAAATTTTCAAGAAAAATTCGGAGAGTACATTGTATTTTTTATTAATTTTAAAATTCAAAAAAATAAAATAAAATTTCTAGCATTCAAAAAAATTTAGAAAAATACCATAAAATAGAACTGGGCAAGTGGAGCAAACAGAAATTTTTTTGGGGAAAAAGGTCATTGGAGGGGGCCGTACGCGCCCCACGTGCCACCACTGTGCGTGGGGAAGTGTCATCCGGGTCGGGCTTCGTCTTCTCAACCCAGATGACTGATATTCGGGTCGCCTGACCCGGTTCATAACCGTTTTCAACAAAATTGGTGCCATTGGATTCAGAATTTAATGATCTATCAAAGTCCTCAATTAATTTCATGAAAAAAGTACTCAAAAGGATTGGAAAAATTCGAAACAAACGATTTAAAAAAAAAGAATGGTTCGGTTTGGTTTGAGTTCTTGAGGTTTTTAAAAGATAACAGCAAATTTAACAAACCTACCATACGCTTTGACACCAAACCGGAACAAACTAAACAACAAAATCGATTTCACATAAAACAATTAACAAATCCAAACTTTTCCAAATTCCATGAAATTATTACCTCGAAAATTACACAAGATTAGAAGTCACAATTAGGGTTAACACTACTCTGATACTAATTGAAGGAAATTTAACACAAGATTTTATATTACTTTCGTAATTAATCCTAAAATTGCAACATGCTATATTCAATAATTTTATAGACAAATACCTGAAAATTGTGGAACAATTGAATCCATTGTTGTTTTCTACGAAGTAACGTGACAAAGACGCAGAGGATTGACTACTCCTATTCCAAAAACCTAATCAACAAAAGCACATACAGTTTTCAATGGGGCAACTATATTTAAAGGTTAGCTAGCAGTAGGGCCTCCTGTGTTTTACAATACATGGGCCAAGCCTGCCCATAAGCGCGAGCCCATGAACACAGGCCCAATGATACGTTAAAGAGAGAATTACCATTGACATTTAATTAATCGGGGTTTGTACAACATAATTTTTATTATGCTAGTCTACAATTATGATAAAATTCTATTAGATACAGCATGTTAGGCCCCGAATTTTTTTTTATTATTTATGATGTCATTAAGCATGAATTGTGATAATTGTGGTTTTACGCCTTGATTTGATTAACTTGAGAATATTAATGGATAATTAAGGTTTAATTGTGGTTAAGTGAGGATTAGAGGATAAAATTATGTGAGGGCATTTTGGGAAGTTCACTTGAGTTGGAATGGATTTGGGCTTTACTAAGAAGGGTATTATGGTCTTTGTCCCATATCTTAAGGTT
>JANZLF010143608.1:0-11389 GCA_026546835.1 Erythroxylum foetidum | reverse complement strand
ATAAATTTATAAAAAGATTATTAACTAATTTCTAATTAAAAATTAATTTTTTAAATTTTTTAACATAGTTATGTTATAAATGATATCATAATAAATTTCTATTTATATTATACTGAACCAGAAAGATGAGGATAAAATTGATCCCGACAATAAAATTGTAAATTATGAACACACTCTTAGCATATTTATAATTTGATTTCTTTCAAAAAGAAGAGAAAATTTTGACCTAAACTAAACTTTGATATCTAAGATTTAAAAATTAAAAACTATAAATTTTCATATAAAAATAATTCTATATCATGAAAAAAAAGAAAGGTAAAAATATTAATTAACTTATCAATTAATTATTTATAATTTCCTGATTTTTTTAAAATTTTGAATTAAAATTTTGCTATTTTTAATAGCTAACTTCAATATATAAATAAATATATATGTATTTATATATATATTAAAAATAAAAAATATGTATATAAAAATTTTGAAATTTTATTAGAAAAGTAAGTATCATAATTTATATTTAAAAAAAGAGTTGAAATTTTAATAAATTTATAAAAAGATTATTAACTAATTTCTAATTAAAAATTAATTATTTTAAAATTTTTACAATTTTTTAACATGTTTATGTTAAAAATGAAACCGGAATAAATTTCTATTAATATTATATTGAACCGAAAAGACGAAAATAAAAAGTGATACCGATAATAAAATTGTTTGTTATGAATACACTCTTAGCATATTTATAATTTGATTTCATTTAAAAAGGAAAGGAAATTTTTGACTTATAAACTAAAATTTGATATCTAATATTTAAAAATGGAAATTACAACTTTTCATATAAAAAATATTTCTATATCATGAAAAAGGTTAATTTTTTAATTAACTTATAAATTAATTATTTCTCATTTCATGATTTTTTAAATTTTGAATTAAAATTTTGCTATTGAACTAACTTGAACGAGACAGAGCTTAGGGGCCATAATTCCTTGATCCTTTTATATTTTTTCTTTATAATGATAATTACAATCATAATTATTAATTCGAGTTGAGTTTAAATGATTGAAATTAAAATTAAAAATTACGTTAATAATATTTGATACTTTTATATTTTTTCTTTATAAAGATAAATTTCCAACCATAATTTTTTTTTGAGCGTTCACTAAGTAAATCTAATTTTCACCCAATAATTCTTAAGCCTTACTTTTAATTTTCACAAGCATCAATTCAAAATTCTTGTGTACTTGCATGCTTAATGCCTACGTTAAATACTGGTTTGCGGTTGACATAAAGGGAGTGACCTAGCTGAACGCTACCCCTTGGGCTTGACCCACAACAGCAAACCATAATTACTTAGAAGTTACGCATTACTTTGCTTTCAAAAGCTTACACTCTTGGGCAAATCTTGGAGCTCACGATACTCTCACCTTCAAGTATCATCACCGATGCAGAGAACTTAATATCACTCAAATTGCTTTTGCAGATGATTTGCTCATGTTCTGTGCTAGTGATACAACTTCAATTGGAATAATCTTAAATTCTTTACAAAAATTTTAAAAAGTATTAGGGCTAAAATTCAATCCACAAAAGAGCTCAACTTATCTGTCAACACATAATAATGAAACCTCATCAAATGTGATTACGACCTCTTAATTATTTGGGAGTTTCGATCTTTACTAAGAAACTGGAAGAAGCAGAATGTCGACCTCTCCTCTTCGACAAAGCTTATAGAAAAATTTCCAATTGGGGCATCACATATTTGTCTTATGGAGTTAGACTGCAGCTTGCTATTTCCATTTTTAATAATTTGCATGTTTATTAGTTGTTGCATCTAGCCATTCCCAAGGGTGTTCTAAAGAAGATAAGACATCAGTATGAGGGATTTCATATAGCATGGAGAGAATTTAAATACTAGGAAAATTTCTGAAGTCAACAGGAGTACTATTTGTCTTCCAAACGAAAATAAGGGATTAGGGATCAACTCGGCCTTCATAATGAACATGATTCTCTTACCAAAAAGGCTATGGGAACTTTGTTGTGATAAAGAAAGTCTGTGGGTTAAATGGGTTCATATGTTCCATGTCAAACCCATAAGCATATGGTCAATTTCTTAGAAAAGTTTTCAGTCTTATACTTTTCAACAAATCCTACCAATCAGATCCTCTGTGCATCCTCATATCAAGCATTATACCAGAAATGGGCACAATACCAATTTCTAGTTTGACAAATAGCATTCACTGTAGAGAATGAAGACAGAAAATTTCGGAAGAAAAAACCCTCTTGTTATTTCATTTGTGTTGTGGGGTTTATATACAAGATTTACAATGGAAAACCTGTACGTAACAAACTTTTTACAAACTACTAGCAAAACGTGAAAAGAGAGAGGATGCAAGAGTGTCGTGTGTATTTACAAGTTAGAATACAGAATTTACAATTTATCATTGTGGGAGTGCGGGGGTTGTCGTTGTCGTTGACGTTTGTGGAACTTAGATTCTACAGCCCCTCCTCAAGTTGGAAGGTTAGTAACCCCAACTTGACAAGAATAGCAGAGAGTATGTGCCTTGGGAGAGCTTTGGTGAAGGTATCTGCTAATTGATACTTGAAAGATAGGTGTGTTGTTTGAATGAATCAATCACAAACAACATTACGAGCTAAATGGTAGTCAATATCGAGGTGCTTAGTGCATTTGTGAAATATGGGATTGGTGGAAATGTATACGGCATTCATATTGTCACACTGAAGAGGAATAGGAAGTGAAAAAATGACATGTAATTATCAGAGAATGAAGCTAAGCCATTTGATTTCACAGAAAGTGCTGGCCATACTCCTATATTCAACTTCTGTTGATGATATGCTCACTGTGGGTTGTTTCTTAGTCTTCCACGAGATTAGAGGTGAACCAACAAATATGCAGAATCTAGTTAGAGACTTTCTGGTGAATTTGCAGCCTGCCCACTCAGCGTCCCAAAAAGCAGGGAGTGAAGGGGGTAGTCATGACGGAATAAACCAGGGCTTTTGGTATGGTCCCCTATAAGTACCGTAAAACATGTAATAAGGCTTTCCAATGAGAATCACGGGGCATGGCAATAAATTGACTAAGCTGTTGAGTGGCGAAAGCAATGTTAGGACGAGTGAAATTCAAATACGGGAATTGACCAACAACCCATCTATATTGCTTAGGATCAGTCAACAAAGGGCCATCATCAATGTCAAGTTTAGTACTCTGAGCTATGGGGACATCGGTAGGTTGTAGTTCTATCAATTTTATGTCAGCTAGAATGTAACGTATATACTTCTGTTGAGATAATAACATCTCATTCTGTGATCTAGCAATCTCTACTCCAACAAAATACTCAGCATTTCCCATGTCCTTAATTGTGAACGCACTATTCAGGAATTGCTTGACATCACAAATCAATTTTTTCAGAAGGACTTTGTAATTAACACATCATCGACGTAAATAACCAAAGCAACGAAGTTATCATTGGTGCCATTTGTGAAAAGACAGTGGTCTGGTTCCTTTTGAGTGAAACCAAAATTCATTAGAGTCGAAGTGATCTCTTTTTCCCACTGCCTCCCTACTTGTTTGAGGTCGTAAAGTGATTTTGTAACCGTAAACCTCTCCCGTCTTGGTTTTATTATACACTTGTGGTGGAACGATATAGATTTCTTCTTAGATGTGCCTGTGTAAATATGTGTTGTTGATGTCGCAGTGATGAATAGGCCACGTGTTGGCTGCGGCTATTGCAAGTAAGGTTTGAATGGTTGTAATTTTGGAAACCAGTGAAAATACGTCAAAGTAATCAACCCCAATGGTTTGCTTGAAACCTTTCACCACGAGTCTCGTTTTTCGTTGATCAATTGAGCCATCCGGTTTACACTTTATACGATATACCCACTTCATTGTCAAAGGTTTCTTTCTTGCAGGCAAAATAGCTAGAACCCAAGTTTCATTATTTTCCAGAACTTCGATCTCTACTTGCATTGATTCAATCCATAATGAGTCATGTTTAGCATTATCGTATGAAAACAATTCATAGTCAGTGGATAAATTGGCTAAAAAAGTAGTGTGGTGATTGGAGAATTTGATTTTGTTCGTATCTACAGACTGGTCTAATGTGGCAGTGGTAAAAGAGGTATTTGACAGGTTGGTGACACAATCGTCTAGGTAAGAGGGATTTTTTCTTTGTCTGGTACTGAATCGAGTAGGAAGGAGTGGTGGTTGAGGGTGGATTGGTGGCAGGTGTGAAGAGGAAGATGAAGGTGATTATTTCCACTTATACACTCTAATACTAAGGTAAGTCTTAATTTGTAAAATTGAGAAGTGTCTTTTATAATTTTTCTTACGGCTTAAACAAAATTCACAGAGACAGCAAAATAATTAGGATTTTCGGCTCAAATCGAAATTAGTGAGTTGAAATATAAAAATGAGGTATTTCCCTCAATTTCAATGATTTTTTTATTTATTTTAATTAAAATTTTGTTTTAATCAAAATTTGAATTAAATTTAAATTTTAAAAAATATTTTTAAGATTTAAATTTTATAATAGTTTGATATGATTAATAAAATTATTATTATATAAGATTAATATAATAACATCATTTCATTGAATGAGTGAAATAAAATAAAAATTATAATAATGATAAAAAATAATGTTTTAAAAACTAGATCGGAAGTTAAACTAGTAAAACAAGATGTTTAAGGTTTAAAAGGTTCACCGAATATTAGAACATTATAAAACTCGTTAAAAATTGAATAAAAATAAAAATTTTGAAATATAATTGAAAAAAATTGTCCTTATTAATGGAATAACGAATGTTATATGAATACTTTGTTTTTACCAAAGATTTAAAAACAGATTGAAAGTTAAATCAATAATTTAAAAAGTTTAAAATTTAAAAGGTTTAACCGACATCAATTCATCATAAAATTAACTAAAGATTAAATAAAATTAAAAATTTTAAAATATAAATAAAGGAAATTTTCTTTATTTATCAAAAAATTTAAAGTTTAAGTAAAAAACCATTAAATGAAATTTAATTGATTTGTTTTCATTCAAAAATTTGATTAATTTATTAAATTAATTAATTAATTAATTAATTGGTCAATTTTTAATAATAAAAGTTATTAAAGTAAATTAAATTGATAACCAAACTAAAGAATTCATCATTTTAAAATTTTTACAGGATGAATGGATTTAGTTTTTTAATGATACACTAAATTATAATTTCAATAACATTTTATAATCTTATATGAAATAAAACACAAAAATAGAGAAAGTTCTCGTGATGGTACAATCTTATCCTATTTAACTTAAAATCAAAGAAATAAATTATGTTTAATTAATAAATATAAATTTGTTCAAATTATTTATTATTTATTAAAAATCGGATCTAGTCAAACCAAAATTTGAGTGAATGTGATCCAATCCAACTTATACTTATTCCTAAAATTGATTTTAAGAGTGAGGATGAAGACTACCGTATTCGTCTCAATAGACAAGCTTTTTGTTTTTTCAATATGCTTTTCAAAAACTCTCCAGCCTCTTTGAGATAAAAGGTAGCCCCTTTGCTAGTTAGAACCCCCTTTTGCTTCCAACAAAAATTGTGAATTTTTATTAAAAAGTAAATATCATAATTTTATATTTAAAAAGAAGAGGTGAAAATTATTATAGTTTATAAAAAATAATCAATTTCTTCATTATCCTTTTAATTTTTTTTAAAAAAAATTAAAATTAATTTTTTTGCACAAGTCCATTATAAATGCTATTAAAATAAATTTCTATTAATATTATATTAAATAGGGACAATGAAAAAGAAGAGCAATACCGATAATAAAGAATAATTTGAAGGAAAAATAATTTGGATTTGTCTCGGTTCTAACTGAAATTAATAAATAAAATTCATTTTAATCGATATTAAATTAAATTAATATTAAAAAATATTTTTAAGCTCCAAATTTTGAAATAGCTTGGTATGATTAACAAAATTATTATTATATTATATTAATATAATATCATCATTTCATTGAATGAGTGAAATAAAATAAAAACTTATAATTAATGATAAAAATTAAAATTTTAAAAACTGGATCAGAAGTTAAATCTGTAAGACAAGAGATTTAGGGTTTAAAAAATTTAACCGATATTAGAGCGTTATAAATTTGACTAATGCTTAAATTAAAATAAAGAATTTGAAATATAATTAAAAAGAACAATTTAAAGTTTAATGAAAGATATTATTATAAAATAAAATTTTGTTTATTTATTTTGATTTATAAGAACCTATTAATTAACAAAAATTAAATGATTAAGTAATAAATTGATTAGTTTTTAACAACAAAATTTATTAAGATAAATCGAACTAAGAAATTAAATAATATAAAATTTTTATAATTAAACCGGTTAAATTAGTTAAATTTTTTAATTATTAATAAAAATAATATCACTTTATGCAATAAATTGAAAGAAATACTCGAAACTAATGCTTGAGCTTTAAATTAGTAGGATTTGGGATGTACTCCGGCCCTATTATTCTGCCCTATTTATACAATGATTTGAGACACCACTCGGTGAGGGGAGTAGACAACGGGAAGGGAAACATGGGCCTCCACAGCCTTTAAACGTTAAGTTACGAGATCTTCATGGTATGAGTTCGGACATAGGCTCAAAGTATCCTTACAAAGAGATGCTCCACTAGCTCATTTAATCTTGGACGTGAGGCCCAACTATGCTCTTCTTTGTCTTGCTCTTGTGAATACTTTGTTTTTATTAATATTTTAAAAATAAATTGAAATTTAAATTAATAAATTAAAAAGATTTAAGACTTAAAAGAATCAATCAGTATTAAATTATCATAAAATTAATTAAAGATTAAATAAAGTTAAAAATTTTAAAATATAAATAAAGAAAACTTTCTTTATTTATCGAAAATTAAAGTTTAATTGAAAAAGAAACTATTAAATAAAATTTAATTGATTTGTTCCCATTTAAAAATTGATTAATTTACTAAACTGTCTTATTAACTTATAAATTGGTTGGTTTTTAAAAATAAAATTTATTAAAGTAAATTAAATCGAAAAATTAAAAACCAAACTAAATAATCAACGAATTGTAAGTGTTTACAGTTGAACCGATTTGACCTTTTAAACATATACTAAATTAGAATTTCAAGAAACTCTTTATATCTTGCAACACAAAAATAGAGAAAGTTGTCTTGATATTATAATCTCATCTTATTTAACTTGAAATCAAAGAAATAAATTATGGTTGACTAAAATATTAATTTGTTCAAATTATTTACTATTTATTAAAAATCGGATCTATTCAAACCAAATTATAAGTGAATCTGATCCAATCCAACTTATCCTTACTCCTAAATTTGATTTTAAGGGTAAGGATGAAAACTATTTCATTAATCTCAACAGACAAGTTGTCAACTCATCAATACGCTTTTGATCAACTCATCAATATGCTTTTGAATAACTCTCCAACCTCTCTGAGACAAAAGGTAGCTCTTTTAGAAACCCCCTGACAAAAATTATGAAATTTTATTTAAAAAATATCATAATTTTATATTTAAAAAGAGGATGTGTAAATTTTTATAAATTTATAAAAATCTATTAATTAATTTCTTCATTAATTTTTTAAAATAAAAAATTGTACACAAATATGTTATAAATGCTATTAAAATAAATTTCTATTAATATTATGTTCCATCGGGAAGATGAGAAGGAAGAGCATACTGATTATAAAATTCTAACTTATGAATAGTCACTTAGCATATTTATAATTTGATTTCATTTTTAGAAGTAAGAAAAATTTTGAACTATAAATTAAATTTTGATGACAATATTTAAGATTTATAAACTATAAATTATAAAATTTCATATAAAAATAGTTTTATATCATAAAATAGAGAGGTATATTTTATTAATTAATTATTTATAATTTTATAAGCTTTGTAAAATTTGAATTAAATATTTGATATTCAACCATTCCCCATTTAGAAAATTTGATTAAAAGAATAGAAGAAGAAGAAGAAGAAGAAGGCAATTGGTATGTAATCGGGTTGTATTTTTTATGATTTGCTGAATAACTTTATATATATTTATACACATTTTGGTATCTGATAAGATATTGAAGATCATATGAGATACATAAGATAAAATCATATGTGATACATATAAAGAGAAAATCATACATATAAGATTGCATGAAGATTTACATATATTTATCAGCTCCCTTCAAGCTCACGGTGGGTGACCACAATGAACTTGTCATGAAAATTTTGAAAGATGGATGAAGGTAAAACTTTGGTCATGATGTCGACAATTTGATGGCTTGAAGAAAGATGTCAAATTGATAGTTTCTTGTTGGTAACCAGATCTTTGATAAAATGAATATCAATCTCTATGTATTTTGTGCGAGTACGAGTGATTGGATTCGAAGCAAGAAATGTGGTACCAAAATTATCACACCAAAGTGCATGTTTGAGGTGAGGGAAGCTAATTTCACTAAGAAGAGATTTAAGCTAACAAAATTTAGCAGCCGCAAGAGCTATACTTCAGATTCATCTTCAATATTAGATCTGGCAACAGTGGATTATTTTTTGCACTCCAAGAAATGAGATTTGGTCGAAGAAATATACAATAGCCAGAAGTTGGGTGACAATCATCAGGACAACCTGCCCAATCAGCATCACAATAGGCATAAATGGAAAGAGAGGTTGTTCAGGTAAAGTGGATACCAAAAGTGGGTGTAGAGTGAAGGTATCGAAGTATCTGTTTAATAGCGGTCCAGTGAATATCGGTAGGACAATAGAGAAATTGAGAGACTTTATTAACTGCAAATTGAATATTAAGGCAGGTAAGACAGAGATATTGGAGAGCACCAACTGTACTTCGACATTCAGAAGGATCAGCGAGAGGTGTTCCATGGTTTTTTTAAAGAGGAAGAGTGGGCGTTATTGGTGTGATGGTGGGTTTGAATTGAGTAAGAATTGTGCGGAGAAGAAGATCTTTGATGTATGTAATTTGGGTAAGCAGTAGTCCAATAAGAGCGCATTTTGCCTCCATACTAAGAAAATAATAAAGAGGGTCGAGATATTTAATGGAAAATTCAGTGTTTAGGTCATGAATGAGATTGGTGATGAAAGAAGGTGAAGAGCCGGTAATTAAGATATCATCGACATAGACTAGAAGAAATGTGGTATGAGAAGAGGGGGTATGAACAAATAAGGAAGTGTCTGATTTGGTAGAGATGAACTTGAGATCAAGTAGTTTTTGGCTTAGTCGATGAAACCAAGCTCGTGAAGCCTACTTTAGACCATAAAGGGCTTTTTGAAGATGACAAACATAAGAAGGCTTGTGAGGGTTAATAAAGCCAACAGGTTGAGCCATGTAAACCGATTATTGCAGGTGTCTGTTAAGAAAGGCATTTGTGACATCAAGCTGATGAATAGACCAATTTTTAAACAGAGCAATAGTGATGATGAGAAAGATTGTAGTGGGTTTGACTACAAGACTAAAAGTATTTGTATAGTCTATACCAGTAGTTTGATGATAGCCTTTGGCAACTAAACGAGCTTTGTATCGATCTAGAGTACCATCAGAATTTCTTTTTGTTGGAAAGACCCATTTACATTCAACAATATTGGCATTAGGTGGCCAGGGAACAAGAGGTCCAGGTATGATTGCGATATAGAGTTGTGAACTCATCAAGCATAGCTTATCACCAGTGTGGGTATTTGTTGGCTTGAGTGAAAGAGGTGGGCTCGGGTTCATGTAAGTTTTGTGTATAGGTAGAATAGTTGACATAATAAGATAAGATTCAGGGAACACGAGTGTTATCACGTGTGTGAGTAATCATTTGATATTAAGGTATTGAGGAAGAGGGTGAAGGGGTTGATATGGTCTCAAGTGGGGAAGGAACAGGTGTCACTGGTAGGGGTAGAGAGATAGTAGAGATAGAGGGTGTATTAGGGGTGAGGGAAGGGAGAGTGGCATAAGGAAAAATATTTTCAAGAAAACAGACATGTCGAGAGATGTAAAGTTTGTATTGTGCCGAATACCTTTTAAAGACACATTGTATAGATGTTGGGATAAGTTTGTTTGTATGCGTTGCCCTAAGGAAAGGAAAACAAGCGCAACCAAAACGATGAAGGTGAGATAGATCAGGTGGCTGGCGAAAAAGAAGTTCATATGGGGATTTATGATGAAGGTAGGTATTGGGAATATATTAATGAGATATGTAGCTATAGAGAATGCATCAAACCATAGGGATTTAGGTAGAGAGACATGTAAGAGAAGAGTAAGGCCAGTTTCAGTGATGTGATAAATTTTTGCTCAACAAGGCCATTTTTTTGTGGAGTATAAGGACATGAAATGCAGTAAGAGATGCCATGTGTGGTGAGGTAAGTGGCAAAGACGCCTTTGATGAGTCCAGGAGCTCCATCGCACTAGAAGATTTTAATAGTAGTGGAAAAGAGATTTTTAATATTTGTTTTAAAGTTTTGAAATTGAGAAAAAGCTTGATTTTTGTGAGTCGAAGGAAAAATCCAAGTGTAACGAATGAAGCCATCAATGAAAATTATGCATGAAGATCTGCATGTATTTATCACTTAGCACTCATAATTCATCGATACAACAGTGCTTATCTATTGGCCTAAAGCTAACTATTCCTTGAAAATATTATCGTAATTGGCTTTTGAATAGGGATGGTATTTAGGATTGAGTTTGGTCCGACCCTAGATCAACAGATCATGTTCGAGTTGATCAAGGCTCGGGTTGTCTAGACCCAATCTAACATAAGACTTGACAATTATCAGAAAAATAATATTTTTTTAATTTTAGTTTTTAAAAAATAGACCTGGCCGATTCGAATCAAGCTTGATTATCTTGATCCCGAAAGGCCCTCGATCCTAGCTCAGACCCACATAGGCCTATTTTCGTCCCTATTTTCGAAAGTTAGCGTAGCTTGCATATGTTTTGTTTTGATATTAAAGAATAATTTCCTTCAACTAAATTCCTCAAATTCGGATTGAAATTTTGTCCCAATGCAAACCAATATTTAATAAATTGGCAAAAAATCATGTTGGTACTTGCATTTTTTAAAATTTTTAAATATTCAAATGACTATTTATATCAAAATTATTGATTTAATTTTGAATTGTTAATTTAGTAATCTATTTATTTGATAGATGTGATTTATTGATTATTGTGTGGCTCAAAACAACATTTTTATTAATTAGAGATAAGACTGCGTCTTATTAAACCTGTAACACCCAAATACCCCCTGGGAGGATACATGGATGCCACCCAAGACAGAACAAACAAAATCAAACATGACACATATGCATTGTTTTAAAATCTAAGTTTAACACACATATAATACAT
>JANZLF010143586.1:0-11390 GCA_026546835.1 Erythroxylum foetidum | reverse complement strand
CGATGGCACAACTACCAAGAGCTTAGATGTCTACCATCTTTTGGAAGAGCTTCCTCAAATGCTTGCCCACAACAATCCCATCCTCACATCCATTGCCCACCAAAGAAGAAAATGAAACCTCAACCATGACCAAGAACTTTAACATTATCTATGACCTCTCCTCTACCTCCACCTCCAAGTCCCTCAACACTCACTCAATCAACTCCTCATTCTCCTCCGACATCGACACCGACTCCGACTTTGACATCGACTCTCCTCCTGATCTCGTCACCATCTTCGCCTCCCAACGCTTCTTCTTTTCCTCCCCCGGCCAATCCAACTCCATCATCAAGTCGACGAACACGCTTATCTCAGCTCTCGAGTCTCAGTCGCCGCTCAACGGAGGTATAAATAAAAATCGGACGGGACCAGACCGTCCGATCCGACCGAAAAAGGTTAAACCGATCAGTTTTTATACAAAGAGGTTAGTAAGTAAAACCGAACCGAACCAATGATCGGTTCAGAAAATTTCAGGTCAGACCGGACAGTCCGAAGAGGTTTTTAAAACATTGATAAAAATATAAGTGTAAGAGTTCGAATGCCATAGTTAAAAGTACTCTTTATCGTAAAAAAAGGAAAAGAAAACAATTTGACTATTTGTGTTAGGATACAAAATCATCACCTTATGTTGTACAGTATTATAATGAGCGAAACAGCGTCTGTAGATTTGAAATAAACTTCGTAAGAGCTCGGTTCAATCATGAATCAACTTTACGAGGGTTTCATAATATCACGCTCATATGCGATTAGTTTGGCTTGAAATACGAAGTTTGTCAAACATTAATGTGATCTCAGACAATAATGGAATGGACTTGTTAAATCGATCTTAAATTACAATCACAAAAATTTGAAATTCAAAATTATATTTTTAAAATTAGGACGACAAAAAAGTTTTGGATTAAATTTAATTTAAAATTAAAATATTAAAAATTTTATAATTTTAAAGATTGATTTAAATTACTCGGATCAATCATACTTACCGAGGACTTCTCAAAAAACAAGTTTTTGAGGTAAAGTTATTATATATTTACTCAATACCTCGCAGAGTTTGATTGAATATGAGCTCAGGTTTTCCTGGAATAATTGAAGCTACCATCATTATTCCTTACCAAATCTGAGTCTAGAAGTTTTGATTCAAGCTTTTTGACATAATTATAAGAAAATTTGATTAAATGGTCTCTTTCTCTTCAGCAACCCGAAACAGTGGGAATGTTACATACATAGCATGATTTTGCGGTATGTAAGCAAACACGTCACCTTTTGGCGCATTAAAAGCGTAATGTGACTAATGCCCACAACATTTCTATAAAAAAAAAAAAAAACGAAATGCTCGGTGGACGTTGACGTCAATTTGCTTACAGCATATTTATCTGTTAGAATGAACGGATCAGCTGTTATTATTATTTAATGCCTATTTTATCTTATAATCATTTGAATAAATGGATGTTCATGTTTTTTTTTTAAATTTTATACATATCAATTTATTTAATAAATAAAATTTATAAAAATTGAATAAATAAATGTTTATAAAATAAGATAGATATAAAATAACAAGAATAGATGGTGCGATTGAGGCCTCAAACTACAAACCTTCGAAGGTATCGAAATTTTGGGGTTGGGGTCCGTGTGACCTTTAAGTACTGGCGTTTGCTTTTATCTTTTATATAGTTTTTTTTTGTCCATCAGATATTTCTCTTCTAAAAAAGAGACGTGCGGAAACATGCACGTCTTCGCAATGAACAGCTTTTGTTGCGAACCTCCGAAAGATGGTAAATTTCATTGACTTATGGTGGCCTGAGATAGTTACACAAGCAAGTACGTTCCAGTAGAGAAATTACAATTGCGTAAATTTACATGCACAGTGCAGTGTATAAAATAAATAATTTAGGCAAATAAAGCACAAACATACAGAAAATAAAACCAAAACCGGGGAGTACGGTAAGTGTACAACAGGAAGATGCTTAAACGTAGAAACAAACGAATCCTTCCGCATCCTACCCTTTTCCCCGCCACGTGTCACCGCGTTCTAATTTTTTCTCTATCGACGGCTTTTACCATTTGTTGTTTTCGCAAGGTTTTCCACACACACACACATACACACTCTCGTTCATTTTCTCTCTCTCACACGCACTTGCTGTCTTGCTTTCGAGTTTCGACCCCTACGACGACTCTCCAGATCCAAGTCAGCCAAACAACCACAATCAGAATCAGAATCAGAATAAGAAGAAGATGATGATGATGAAGAAGGTTCTGGGAGTTTCTACTTTTCTTTCTATTTTGTGTTCCCGGTTAGGTTAGATGGATTTGGCTCCCCATGCATCACTTACCGCGATTCTTTAAAAAACCCGGTCTCATGGATCGCAAAGATCGTCGGAGGCCAACGCTTGCCCGAAGCAATGCAGCCAAGCATATTGATTACGAGGCGGCTTCGTCTTCTTCGTCTCTAGAAGACTCTACCTCGCAGTCTCTGGTCACGCGGTCCCTCGATTTTCAGGAACGGACCAGCTTCCGTGTAGAAGGAACCGAAGGCGAGTTCGACCTTATCTGCCAGAGTTTGGGCCTCTCCGGCCCTGACGATTTCGCTATTCCGGCTGCCGCGTGGGAAGCCATGAAGATGCGATCAGTCTCCGATGTTTTACCTCGTTCCAAACTGCTCTGGTCTTATAGTGTTAAGAGAGGGGAAGATAAGACTCACTTGGATGAAGAAGAGGAGCAGGAATTGGTTGCCGATATTTTACGTAGCGCTCAAATCAACGATGCTACTGAGTTAATTCGGAAGGAGCAAACCGAGTCAACTGAATTTCACGCGCGCTTGAATGTCGCAGGAGGTATAAAGGGCGTTCGGCCACCTCTGTTGAAACCGCCACCGACAATGAACCTACCAGTTGTAGACCATGCGTGTTCTACTTGGGAGATACTTAGGAATTTCGCACCTGAAAGCGAGGAACACTGTTGCGTAAGGACTTACCTAGGGTTGACTGACGATGAAGGGGTAGAAAAAAAGGAAGAGAAGGAAGAGGAAGACGGAAAAGATGAGGGAGGAATTGTTTCGAGTGTTTGTAAGAGAGAGGAAGATGAGAATTTGTTGCGGATAGGGGAAATCCCCGTTTCGTCGGCGTCGTGTTCGTTTACGACCTCGAATGAAGACGATTGTTCTAGTACTACCACGGAACCCATGTCGAACATTTCTCCAAATGGTAGGTTTAGAAGAATTATTACGTCTTGGCAAAAGGGTAAGCCTTTGGGACAAGGATCGTTTGGATCCGTGTATGAAGGAATTGCTGAGTAAGTGCTTAACTAGTGATATCTGTTATTGTTAACTAGTTTAATTATTATCAATTTTAGTAAATTTGGTGTTAACTTCTGACCTGTTTCAATATTAGAATCGGATCTGTATATTTTCTTTTGTCCTCTGTGTGGTTATGGATGGGAGACTCTGAGCAGAGACTCTGACTTAATGATAGTTACGGGATGACATTTTGTAATATGATCTTAAATTTTATAGCACCTCTGGGGATTCAATCAGGTTTCTGATAGATGAAGTTGAAGTTCTCGAAACTGAAAGCCAGTGTACCTGGAAATTGCTTTAAAAGGGAATCCACGTGTCGCCAAATATGATGCTTTTCCATTTTTTGAGGTCTAACTAGTTGGGATGCCTTTTTTCCTGGTGTTTAGATTTTAGGTGGAACTGAGTCAGAAACGCGCTAGGTTATGATTTGAGACAATATTAGATTTGAAACAATATTAGTTTTGCCTACATTTCGTCCTTGTTCAATGTTGTTCTTCTATGTAGAATATCTGTTCATTTGCCATGCCAGATTCTTTTATAGATCTTATATAACACGTACTTGCGTGAAAGATTCAATTGGCAGCTCTGGAGAGCCCGCAGTGAAAATATTTAAAGTTAAAAGTGAAACGGTGTCAATTTATGGCATGTCCTTCTTGGTTTGCCATCTCTTTCACCGAGCCGAAGGCAGTCTTTCCATAGATGGCTCCTTGTCTTCTGAAACTTTTTTTTCTCCTTTGGAACAACTGAAAACATACATCTTTTATAACTTTTATCTTGAATATCAAAAGTGTTGATTGAAGAAAATTTAAAGAAAGTGTCCCTTGTTAGTCTGCAGGCCAAGATATCAGGGCTGGAGTTATACATTATCGGTTTAATTACTTCACTTGATGGTTCTTAGCCTAGGAAGGGCTTGAGCAAAATTGGAAGGGTTGATCTCCATAATAGAGCATTTCTATCAGTTCCCTGATCTCAAATGTTAAACTTATACTTGCTTGTCATGTTGAACTGTAAATGTCTTCTTCAGTTATGTATACTGGGGAGTCTTAATTAGTCAACATTTATTCTTTCTCTTGGAAAGAAATAAATCATAATCTGTGGTACTTCCTCTTTCAATTAGGTTCTGGACTTTCCTTTTCTGGCATGCTAATTATGCTTTACTGGTTCATGCAGTGATGGATTCTTTTTTGCCGTCAAAGAAGTTTCTTTACTTGATCAAGGGACTCAAGGAAGGCAAAGTATTTTCCAACTTGAGCAGGTAGGGTTTCTTTGATGTTGTCATAACCTCATTATTTTACAGTTATTGGTTCTCTTGTGGCCGACTTCTCTTTTCTCATAGAATCTGTATTTTTATTTCAGGAAATTGCTCTATTAAGTCAGTTTGAACATGAAAATATAGTTCAATATTATGGCACAGATAAGGTACTGGTTCCTTTCTTAAGATGTATGAATGTTGCAACCCCAATTCAGTTTCATATTTGCATCTACTCTTATTATTATTAGTTTCTTCTTATTATGCTTTAGAAGTTAAACTGTTTCCTAATTGTTATTGGAAATTGCTTCATCAGTTCAGCACATGTGAGAGTACGGTTTTTAACATTTTTCTTGAATTGATTTGTGCAGGATGAATCAAATCTGTATATCTTCCTTGAGCTTGTAACTCAAGGTTCCCTTCTAGGTGTCTATCACAAATATCATTTTCTGGATTCCCATGTTTGTGCATACACAAGACAGATATTGCTTGGTTTGAAGTATCTTCATGATCGTGATGTTGTTCACAGGTAATGGGTGGATTCAATGTCATTTGTTGTTCACATGGTCTAACAATCTTCCTTATTTTGTTTTTGGTTGAAATTTATTTGTTCTGTTGACTGTTTATTTGATGAATTTTGGAATATGTATGATGTCCATGCTTCCCTTATCTCCTATGCCTCATGTTCTAAGCAAACATAAAAATGTTTAAGTGAATTGTAGAAATATTATGTGTAGTACGCTTGTCCTCATTGAGCTTTCTTTGAATTCAAGGGATATCAAATGCGCAAATATTTTAGTTGATTCAAATGGATCTGTGAAACTTGCAGATTTTGGATTGGCAAAGGTAACGTTTCTGTTCATTTTGACTATATCCTGGCTTCCTTTGGACTTCTAAAAGTATTAACTTCTTCTCTTGCTTGCATCCTTTTCATTTTCAGGCAACCAAATTAAATGATGTTAAATCTTGCAAGGGGACGGCATTCTGGATGGCACCTGAGGTTTTTGTCTATGCTTTTTGACTTAAGAGAAATTTATTTACATAAAATTTTTTAGAGATAATTTTGGCTTCAATTTAAACCGCTTCTATATGCTTTTCTTTATCTTTTCCTGACACATCTATTCTCCTGCATTACCAGTCAGTTGAGTGAAGGACAACAACATGCTACAATTATTTTGATATATGTTTGTGTGAAATTAACTTTATGAACCATATGTAAGAATTGCGGAGGTTGTAAGAGGATAAAATTTGAACTGAAATATAAAGCATATAAATGAGCATTGAACAAATTTTGCCATTAATGTTTTCAGGTCTTTTATCCTCCTATTAAACCTTTGTGTTTGGCATTATCTTCTTAAGATATCCATTGAGATTTCTATTGAGAACCTTGTTAAAAACATCAGCTACATATGAAATTGAGTACATGTTTCAATTGTAGTTTGATGGGTTTTATAATATGTAGTCTGTTCTATTAATTCTAAGTCGTTCACACATTGTTCCTATGTCTTTTAGAATTTGTAAAATGGTTTTTTTTAAATTTTGCTTTCTTGACTATTTGATTTATAAAAGATCTTCTCTCATTTTTTCTAAAAATTTTGTGATGCAGGTTGTCAACCGTAAAAACCAAGGTTATGGACTTCCTGCTGATATATGGAGTCTTGGGTGTACAGTTCTGGAGATGCTAACCCGTGAGATTCCATACTCGCATTTGGAGTGTGTAAGTATCACTTTTTTGTCTTTTATTCTTAAATTAATCTCAGATAACTCGAATTCAATTAAAACATTAATTGAGGTCAGTACTTTATCGTATTGTTTGCCCAATGTGTTTCCAGGACGGCCTTTATATATTTCTGGTTCGCAAAACAGAATGAAGTGGAACAATTTTGAATGAACATTATTCTAGTAATGATTCATAGGACTTTTTTCTCATTCAACTGAGCTTTTCTGATACCTTTCAGTTTTCGTTATGACATGTATGCTTTGGCTACAATCATGAGTAGTTGGAACTGTAACCTTTTCTAATTGCTTATCCTTATTCTGGTTGGTATTTGATTGAATTTGGCACATTGCTTCGCAATCAGCTACAAGAAATGATCTTGCTATATCTGTTTGTGGCATTTAATAGTATATTTTCTTTCTGTGACTCAGCAAATGCAAGCTTTGTATAGCATTGGCAAAGGTGTACCTCCTCCTGTTCCTGATTCACTCTCCAGCGATGCAAGGGATTTTATTATGCAGTGTTTGCAGGTTAATCCCAATAATCGCCCTACTGCAGATCAGCTTTTAAATCATCCATTTGTCAAGAGGCCATTGCCAACATCCTTGGGTTCAGCTTCTCCTTATATAGGACGGCGATCTTAAAATCTTAGCTTGGGTCCGTGGATTGGGTAATCTTACTTTCTGAAATTAAAATGTTGGATATTAGAAGTTTAACTTCTGTATTTATGCTGCCCCATTGGTGAGGTGTTTACTTTAGGTGTTTACTTTAGTTATTGGGTGACGGACATTTAGATCCTAAAGATGCTTGAAGCCTCTGTATCTATAGTTTTCCAGTGAAACATCTATTGCATGCATTAAATTGGTAATTGCGTATCTCATAGGATTTTTTGCCTAAAATGTTCATTGGGAAGGATTATTTCTATTTCCGTATTGGGATAGTTCTGCCAGTTCTGCTCTTCCTTCTTCCGTATTACTCACTTTGACCTGTCAAAGATTATCTTTTGTCTTGTGAACAGGTTGTTCCTCGGTGAAATGTATCGGACCATTTATTATCTCCATTCCCAGTGAGGCAATTCCAGTAGGTTTAAAGCCTGTAATGGCTTTGGACAATCACATGCAAAGAAATTTGCACGGGGAGCTTCACTTTGACGGCTTTTGATACCGAAGGCCCTGCCGCTTTTGAGAAATCTGCTGTACAGAGCAAACAGTTCTTAAGATTCACATTGTTTGCTGGTCAGACAAAAAAAAAAAAAAACAAAGAAAAGATATCCTGATGTTAGGTTTTTTAGAATTGATTCATCGTGGGGAGGATTGTGGAAACAAGCTGTGAGAGCAATGTGTTTGTAAAAATTAGCAAATGCAGAATACTATTTTCTTAATGTATATATGGTATTTGATGTAACATACATGTTAGTATCAATTGAATTTATAGTATGCCTGTTACTTTTTGCTTCCGAATCTTTCATTCTTTGCTTTCCATGGAAATTAAGGAATCACCCAGAAAAATGTAGTAACTAAAATTGATTTTTTGGCGTTGGGGCGTGAAATCTAATCACTATCAGAAAAACTTTTTGAGTTGTAAAGCTGATGATGATGGAAAGAAGAGGTCCTTGCCTATTGTTAACATAGCACAAGACCTGAAAAACATCCTTGATTGTGGAAGTTGAATGAAGAAACTGCTTTACAAAATCAATTTCAACCATTGAGTTGCTCCTTGCTAGCTAAAGTAATGTCAAAGAACCAGGTTTTACTAACAAAGAAGGATCCAATGGAGCTTGTGTAAAGCCTCGAGGTAATGTTGTTGTGAGATGTGATTATTTCCACCATCTGCTTGCCTGTTTAAGGCTATAGAGACATTTTAACAATATGTAAACTTTCGAGATTGAGAAGTAGAAAGTTTAAGTGGCATTTACGTAGAGAGATGACAATGACTTGATAACATAAGTCTAAGTTAAGGTATTTTTAATAAGTCGGTCTATAAGCTAAATCAAGCCCATCTTGATTCAAAGTTTTAACTTTTTTAAATAAAACGACATCGTTTTATTAGAAGAGTTAGATTTCAGGTAAATCTAAGTTTGGACAATTTAGACTTGGACTCGATTGAAAAAAAACATTTTATACTTTCAATTTTAAAAAATTATTTTAAAAAATTAACGAGGCCGGCTCATGGGCTGACTCATTGCCATCCGCATTTACATATAAACCTTTTCATTTAAGTCATTATAATGCATTAACATCAAGCTGATGAAGATGCTACTGGTGAATTCTAACATTTGTCATCTTCACTGTCGGAGATAAAGTCTCTCGGTAATCTATGCTATGTTGTTGAGTAAAGTCGTTGGGGCTACGGGCCTAACATTATATCTTTCAATGTTATCATCTACCTTATGCTTAATTCTAAAGACCTATTTGCACCCAATGGAATGTTTATTAGGTGGTAAATCAACTAGCCCGTATGTATTGCTAAATTTAAATGTTTGTAACTCTGTATCTTTTGCTTCACACCAACATTGATGTTTGACAACCTTTAAGAAGCTTTTCAGTTTTGAAACTGTATCAACAGAAGTACAAAATGTTATTTGCTTGTGTGAGAGGCCGTTATAAGATATGAAAGAAGCTTGAAAATGTGGTGTGGTAGTAGCATTTGGTAAGTTTTTTTTTGAAATAAACATAACCACGCAAAAACAATGACCAGGAAGGCACAACAAATCTAACCCAAGCCGATAGGCTTACCCCATACACCCGGTTCCTACTGGCCTTTCCCAATCAATGTCTGAACTATCAGAAATGTCAGAAGCTAAAATGGAATCTAAAAATGAAGGACTAACACTCCAATGATGCAGGTTTGCATGTAATAAGGCTACCTGTGCAAGAGAGTGAGCCGCCTTATTGGCAATCATACTAGTCCAATAAAAGGACAAATGAAGGAAATGTCGCTTGAGAGTAACACAATCAAAAGCCAAAATTCCAATCTCAGAAAAATTCGATGACAGATCTAAAATAGTTTGAATAGCCGTCAAGCAGTCAGACTCCAAAATGACATGATCAATACGTTTTTCCTTTAACCAAGATAGGGCTTCCCTTATCGACATAAGCTCAGCAAGAACTGGATCAATCCGATAAGGATAATGACCCGAGAGGGCAGCAACAAAACGCCCGCTATCATTTCTAAGAATAGCAGCAAACCCTGTAGCATTCTTCTCTGGAAAGACCGCCGCATCAACGTTATCTTTTAGATAGCCCCCCATTGGTCTAATCCATCCAGGCTCGGAAACGCAATCTTCCCCAATCATGCCATTGACTCTCATAAAAGTCTCCCGAGAAGCTTGCCAGTCTTGAAAAAAGCTATCAGCATAATTGAAAATCATGGAGGTGGAGAGCCTTTTACCTTGCCATACTCGTAAATTATGGTGGTACCAGAGGCTCCAAAGCATGACTAGCTGACGATCTGTACTGGAAGATGGAGTATTGGTAGGGGTGAGCATTATTCAAGTTGGGCCGGAGTTAATTCAGGTAAGCAAATGCTAAATTTTGCGTAATTCGGACCGGCCCGGGTATTACCCGTATTATTTTCGGGCTGGGACGGGTAACTCCAATAAAATTCGGGCCGACCCGATTACCCGAATTAGGTTTAAAAGAATTATAAAATAGGGTAATTAGGATAATTTGGGTAAATCAGGCCGGGATAATTCGAGTAAATCGGGCCGGGTAAATAGGTAATTCGGATAAATCGGGCCGGGTAAGTTCGGGTAATTGAAAGTTCGGGTTGGGCCGAGTAAGGGAAATTTTTTTCGGTAATTCAGGCAGGGCTCGAACAGTGAAAATTAGGTCCGAATTACCCGAATGCTCACCCCTAAGTATTGGGAGTCGATGTGTGTTGTAGTAGTTGTGAGAAAACCGAATCGTCCCCAAGAGTGGGTAACCTCCAGCCTGACAAATTCTAGACGTCTTTAGCTTGCGAACAGCCCACCAGCACATGATTTAAATCTTCTGTAAGACCGCATATATCACAATTCGTGTTGAGATGAACTCCTTTCCGTCGTAGCCGTTCTTTGCAGGGGAGAAAGTCACGCAAGCACCGCCAACCAAAGTCTTTGATTTTAGGAGGTACAGCCGAGTTCCAAAGCCGGTTCCATAGGCCCTCTACGAAGAAACTCCTTATGTCAGTGTACAAAGTAAGAGCCAGCTTATACCATAATTTAACAGAATACACGCCATTCGAATTATGATGCCAGATAAGCTTATCTGGCGGTTTGGAGCCAGCGATTGGGATCCTAGAAATACACCCGATATCATAAGCAGTTAACAAACCTTCTAACAATTGTACATCCCACCCGGAATAATCCTCATTAAACAAATCGCACACCTTGAGCCCATCAAACTCCGGAATGGACGGGGAGGTAACAAAAAAATTATTGTCTTCATTGATCCAAGGATCGGCAAAAACATTAATCGAAGACCCGTCTCCCAGTCGCCATAGAATACCTTTAAGTAGGATGTCTTTAGCTGCGAATATACTCTTCCAAATAAAGCTAGAATTAGGACGTTCAGTGGCCTCCAAAAAACTACAAGATGGAAAGTATTTTGCCTTGAAAAGTTTGCTCGGAAGCGAATCAGGAAAAGCCAAGAATCGCCAGGCTTGTTTGCCTAACATGGCTAGGTTGAAACAGTGCAAGTCACGAAAACCCATAACCCCATATTTCTTCAGAACACAGAGACGATCCCAACTAGCCTAATGAATTTTTTCCGATCATCTGTCCCCAAACCCCACCAATAGGCATTCATCATTTTCTGAATTTCATCACACATGCCTTGTGGTATAAGAAAAACACTCATACAGTAAGCCGGCAGTGCTTGCGCTATCGTCTTGATGACAATCTCTTTACCTGGTTTCGAAAGCAACTTATTCTTCCAGCTCGCAATACACTTACTAAGCCGGTCTTTTATAAACGCAAAGATCTGTCTCTTCTTCCTCCCAATGAGAGAGGGGAGACCTAGATACCTCCCATGATCAATTGGAGTATGAACCCCTAAGATATCTTCCACTGTACGTCTATCAGAAGGCGTTGTATTTGAACTAAACATAATACCAGA
>JANZLF010143525.1:0-11394 GCA_026546835.1 Erythroxylum foetidum | reverse complement strand
ATGACAAGTTGTAGTAAAGGACAACAACTTATATCTTGTCAAGCTGACCAATAATTTTAAGGGAAACGGGGGGTTGTTACTCATGTACTGTGACTTTCAAGTGCGTAAGGACGAGTTTCTCGAAAAGGACCGGAAAGTAACCAGGTGTATCAGTGACTTTTTTAACTTAAATGAAATCACCGTTTTTATGGATGCAATCATTTAAATTTTGCGATCTGAATTTTGCTTCCTACAAAGAAATTATTCAGTTCGAACGAAAATTAATTTGAGTATGAATAATTTAAAAGTGTCTTCTTATAATTGAGATCTTCTTAACATATCTCGTGAACGTAAAAAAAAGAATAGAAAGTAATTACGTGAAATGAAATATGAAAATATAAAGATAAGCATAAAAAGAGGTTGACAAGTTGCATAATATTGTAGAATTGTCTTTGGTTTTCACATGCATTTGGAGATATTAAATCATACAGAGAATCGGACAAACAGAATAAAGCCATGTTGTGGCCTAATACTATCATTAAGCTTTAGAATCGAATAAAGAAGAATGAGATAGATTAATATGAATTGGTATTTTAATTTTGATATTTAGATTATTGCAAACAAAGTACTAGTAATTTGCACCAAAATAAGCCTCATGTTAAACCACTTGTAATCTACAGTGTTATGGATCACCAACCGAACGATTTCTTAATATTTCCCTTTTGTTTTATACTGGGTTGCTTCCACTTCCCATGATGGATCTCTATCATGGCGTAACTGCGAAATAAGCCACAGAATTTATAGTATAATATAGGATGATGACTTATTGCCTTTTGTTAAAAGTGCGTAACTCACATGTAAAACAGTTGCACCATATATTTATCAGCATTGTTGCATACTAGAGTTGGGAGAGAGAGAGGGGGGTTTGACAATCAACGGCCTGGGTGTTGACTGGTGAACCGCTCTCTCTTCTAATTCGACTCCACGGTCACGCCACACAAGCTGACGCAATCAAAAGTAGAAATTTAGAAATGGGATTCACATTCACGCAACCCCTCTGACAATCTACCAAGTAAATGCATGGAAAACCCACACCGTCTCTATCCCTCTGCTTTGCCTTTACAGCCAACAGACGACAAACACAGCATGAAACTCTTAACCATTCTCACATGCCGTTATAGAAAAGGTGAGGCCAACACAAGGGCATTTTCGCCATTTCATATCTGACCCCGGTCACCTACGCCCCCGCAAAGCCTTACGTGTCGTAACGCCTGTCGTTGTAAAATTTACGTGTGCTTCAGCTCTCATGTCTCAATACAAAACCCGCATTTCCCATACTCCTTTTTGCCTTTTTTTTTGTTTACATTTTTCCCCACCCCGCCCACTTGCTTCTCTCTCCTATCTCAATTTTTTGCTTAAAGAAACCACGCACTCTTAACTCTTTAGCTCCTTTCTTCCTTGCCCTTCTCCTCTCTCTTTCTCACTATCTCCACCGTCCTTCTGATGCGTAGCGAACAATAACGGTTGCTTTGCTTCCCAACGTATCAACTACTTGCAGGTTTTAGTTTTATATCCGTTTTCCAAACCACTGATTAACAACTGCTGCGTCTGAAGTAGTGTTCGCGGAATATTCTCGTATTTTGAACATTGATTGGAGCCTCTACCAGGTTCGGATTGTTTTTGGCTTCACTTACGCAAAGCGTAAAGCAATTTTTGGTTCGATTATTGAATCTTAACGACTTGCAGGAATTGTAAGATCGAGCAGCTTTCAATATGACCTAGGACGTTTGATAGCAAGAGAAAGCGAGAGAGAGAGAGAGAGAGAGAGAGAGAGAGTGTGAAGAGAGAAGGTGTTTGGAGGCGTGCTCGTGCGGGTTGTGTTGTTTGCTGTTGATCTCGTGAAGTCTGTGAAAGGTAAAGAGAAATGCCTCATCGAACGACCTACTTCTTCCCGAGGCAGTTTCCTGATCGGTCTGGATTCGATGCATCTAAGAAACAACTGTTGGTGGACCAGGAGAGGAAGAACGTCACTAAAGATAACTTCAGCATCGAAAACGACCTACGAAAGTCACCCTCAAAAGACTTGTTTGGCAACAACAACAAATCTTCAACAACCACCACCGATAATATTAATACTATAGTATCTGATCGCTTCACAAGCAGCGACGATGAAAAGTTTCAGAAAAAGAAGAAACAGTTCGAGGATGGTAGCTACAAAAAGAAGAAGCAAATTGGCGCTTTTTGTGATTGGTTAACCGAAAGAAAAGGGGAAAGGTTGAGTCACGTGAAGGTACACCGCCAGTCATTTGACGATGATCACGAGCTCTTACTCCCTCCTGAGCCACAGGCTGTCCCCGAGGTGGTAGTCCAAGAGAGGGACGTTGACAGGAATTTTGACCGTCAAGTGTCGCTGCCGAGGTTATCAAGCGGGAGTAGTTATGCGGGGAGCTTGTTCTCGGGGACTACTTTGGACGGAAACTTCTCGATCGATGTCAAGGATACGGCTACCACGCGGTTGTCTACCGCGACGACTGCGAGGCACGAGGAGGTGGTGCCAGAGGAAGAGTTGGTGGGGGTGGAGGAGAGGAGGTCGGAGGATGACGTGGCGATAAGGACTAAGGAGAGCTATTATTTGCAGCTTACTTTGGCCAAGAGGCTAAGTTTCCAAGCTGGACTTGCCGGTGAGCTTTTGCTCTTGCCTGATGTTGGACCTGAGTTTAACGATGCAGAACACGTTTCACATCGCCTATGGGTACTCGATAATCTAATACATTATCATCGTTTATCCAACATCGTCATTGTTCGTTTTTTACGCATTACTTGGCATACAAGTTGGTGGCTACAATCTTTTCTTTCTTTCTTTACAGGTTAGTGGATGCTTGTCGTACCATGACAAAATATCAGATGGCTTCTATAACATTTTGGGGATGAATCCTTATTTGTGGGTCATGTGCAATGGTCCCGAAGAAGGAAGTAGGCTGCCGTCTTTGATGTCTCTCAAAGAAATTGAACCGAGTGAGACATCAATGGAGGTTGTTCTTGTGGATAAACGAGGGGACTCGCGTCTTAAGGAGCTTGAGGAGAAGGCTCAAGAATTGTACTGTGCATCGGAAAATATGCTAGTTTTGGTGGAGAAATTGGGTAAACTTGTAGCCATTTGCATGGGGTATGTTAAATTTCTCTTCCACCGATCTAGTATTTGAACGTTGGACGTAGCGTTCATTTCTGATTCTGATGTTGAAATATTAGGGGGAGTTTCCCAGTGGAGCAAGGTGATCTGCAAAAGCGATGGAAATTTTCCAACAGGAAATTGAAGGAATTTCATAAATGTATTGTTATACCCATTGGAAGCGTATCCACAGGACTATGCCGGCACCGTGCTATTCTATTCAAGGTGATGATTTAGTTTGTTCTTTTGTGGGAAAATTTTTGGTCGTTAAGAATTGTTCCATTTCTGAATGACTACAAATCTAGCGAGTTATACAATTTTCACCGTGTGAATTATAAAGGTCTGTTCTACTGTATATCAAAGCTCAATTGGTATGAATTGGTATCATTTAAATTAAACGGTTTAACATAATATCATCATAAAATTATTATATAATAAAAATTAAATGATTTAAAATAAAATGAAAGAATAAGGCTATAATGAAAGAATAAGGCTATCTTAGTATCTGTCTATTAAAAAATTAGAATTTAATTAAAAAATATTTAAAAACTAATTAAATTTATTTAATTTTATAATTAGTTTTTTAAAAATTGATTAGCTTCCAATAAATAGTTAGAGATTAATACATCAATCAATTTTTAATAACAAAAGTTTTTAAGGTAAAGTAAATTAAAAAGGCTAAACAATTTAAATTTTTACAGTTATTTTTTAATAATTGCTTTTTACAAATGGATAAACACTTGCTTGTGAATTAGTGAATGTTAGTTGTAGGATTATATGCAGGATACCAGTATAATAATAGCATAGAACATATTTGAAGATATATGGGTGTTTGAGGGGGAGGCCTTTCTTTTAAGTGAGAATGCGACTGATTTAGGAACACAAGTGACACCCACACTTTGTATGGAGCACTCTGTCAAGGGTACCCTTCATCATTCAGTGAGGTATCTGAAGCTTGTTATGCTGACAGACAGAGTTTGTATGAGATCATCGAGATCACTTTCGAGTTTAAAGTTTTAGGTATAAGATACTATCATTACCGCTAGGATAATTAGACATTCAACCCATAATCGCAACGACCCAATTGCAAGAGCGGAGGTCTGCCAATTGAGCTATAGCCCGCCGAGCCAAGTAGAGCATGCAGGAAGGAGTCAATACTTCTACTATTCTTTTCTTTGGACATCTGTGCTTGTGATTGATATGTTGTCCCTTGAAGCAGGTCTTTGCAGCGGGCGGAGACTTTTTTGTGTTCATGATTTATGTTTTAGTAGTGAAACCATGTAGCAAAATGAAGTAAAATGGGTCCATAAACTATTTGCTCATGCTACTCTTAGTTGAAAACAATTTAAGGGTGACCCCTAGGGGCTAACGCAACTATGACCCACGTTCACTATGAATTAAGTAGCCTTGAGGTTTTCCAATACTTGCTTCCCTCCAACTCTTGTTCCACTATGATAACGTATCACTCATTTAGATTGATACCTTGGATATCTAGGTGAAATCAGTTAAACCCAGATTGGATTATCTACCATTACGAAAATTTATAACTTCTTTTAAACCCTACCATCTATAGATTTTTAATCAAAACTTAGTTGCTTTGTTTTGGTTTTTCTTAACCTTTATATTATTCTGTAGAATATACGCACAGTGGATTCTGTCTGCTATTATATTTGAAGTCATCAACTCTCTCTGTTGCAAGATGAGACTGATGGAGGATAACTTGTAAAGTTTTGCTTAATGCAGAAATTGGCAGATTACATAGGCCTACCATGTAGGATTGCTCGAGGGTGCCACTATTGTGTAGCAGATCACCAGTCCTCTTGCCTTGTGAAGATTGAAGATGACAGGCAGTTCTCAAGGTTGGATACTTTCATTGTTGGAAAGTCAAATAAAAAATAACTGGTACTCTTTGTTTACTTTTTGCTGAAGAGTATTTATTTTAAGTGTGCTTGCCACAGGACTGGCTTTTTTTCAGATTTCAGAATGTAATATTGCCAATATTTTCTGGTATATAAGCCTAAGAATTTGGATTAAAAAGAGAATCTAAATTCTGTTGAACTTCAAAATGTACTACATGCTATTAGAATGATTCTACAGCTCTCTTACTAACCTGTTAGTTGCCTTATTTTCTTTCTTAACTTTGTTGTTCTTATGTATGCACTTATTTCTTGACAGGGAGTATGTAGTTGATCTAGTTGGACAGCCTGGAAATGTCCACGGTCCAGATTCGACAATCAATGGAGGATTTCTCCCTTCAATGCCTTCACCCTTTAAAATGTCACATCTACAAGAGTTCCAACGGCCTTATGTGGATAGCACACCAAGTCAGATTCTAAACTCGAAGAGTTCAGCTTTACCTGAAAAACCTTTTTGTTCAGGTATGATACAGGTTAATTTTCTGGAAATTTGTTTTCAAACACTGTGCATCAGACAAGATTGACGGCTGGATGAGTTAAAGTAAAGGTACAGCTAAATAACTTGTATCGAAATGAAAACCAAATATGATAAAAGAGAATCATCTCTTCCAGGCAGTGAAGTGGAAGACAAAGGAACAAGGCCTAATAGATACTCAAAAAATCTAGAAGTTTCCACTCATCTTCCAGCTGAGCAGGCTTGCTTTGAAAAAGAATCGTCTCTGATGGCCTTGGATTTGAGGAGGAATGTTGAAGCATTTGATACTTCTGCACCAACCGTATGTGAATGTTCTAGAATTGAAGCAGAGCAAATTGTTATTCATCAAGCTTACAAGGAGGAGATTGTTGTACCTGGAAGTCCAATCATCAGTAATGCTAAGCAAACTAAGGGGGACCTGCTTTGTCAGTCACATCTCGAGGATGTTGGGAGCAGACTTGACCATCAGACTGGAGTTCCAACTGTGACCATCCCAAGATATGTGAATCTTGAGCCTTCACTGGCAATGGATTGGCTTGAGATTGCGTGGGATGATTTGCATATCAAGGAGCGTGTTGGTGCTGGTACACTTCTTCCACCTGTTTATCAGTTATTGTTGTTATGGCAGAACTGGTCTTTTTAAATGGAAATTACGCCAAGCATATATCTATCTCATTTGTTTTACGGTTATCTTGCAGGCTCATTTGGGACAGTGCATAGGGCTGAATGGCATGGATCGGTTAGTATACTTTTCTAAATATGGTTGACTAGTCTGGGTACAAGATACAGAAGCTTGTTTCTTCACTTAAAGTCGCTTGGTTGTCATTACCGTCTGATTGTTTTTGCAATTATGTCTCTTTTCATGTGACAATCCAGGACGTCGCCGTCAAGGTTTTAACTGTTCAAGATTTTCATGATGATCAACTGCGAGAGTTTCTAAGAGAGGTGCGCGCTTTTTACACTAGTATTTTAGGAGGGTATCTGCTTATTAATGTCATCTAGTATGCAAGTTTTTTTCTCAATAGATAAATTATTTTTCTTGCTGGATCCATAATTCTGCCTTAGAAGAAGAGTGATGCTTGTTTTGAAATTGACTTCTCTATTTATATCCCATCAGTGTTCCATGTACTGTGGAAGATCTGAAATTCATAAAGCTACAGTGTGTTTGTCACTTGACCGGAGTCCGGAGCTTCGCACCAACAAATGTGGGTGGTTTGGCTATGGTCGTCAATGACCGGAGTCCGAAGCTCTCAGAGTTCTCCTACAATGAATGTTGGAGGCTTCGGTTAAAACTGAATTCTGATATTAAGATAAGGATCAGAGTGCACACATTAGGATAGCCATTGTTCTACACGCAGAACAGCTTGGTTTTTCTTTTATGTTTATTTCAAATATTGAGTTTACAAAGAATGCCCGAATACATGTTATAGGTGGCCATGTTGCAAAAGGTTTCTGAATGTCCTTCCTTTTGCAAGTTTTGTTATGTTCACCTCAGTTTGCATTCTGTTACTAGAACAGATTTTCTGAATATGTAGCATTAGACCATGCATGAGCTTTGTACTTTCTCTACAGCCTCATAGTGGCTAAGTACTGCTGTGATTGCGGTCATTTGCTGCAACAGTGTATTGTATGTTAACCTGATTTTCCGAAGCAATTATAGATGGACCATAGCTGACAAGATGGCTGGTTGAATATAATGTTTCGAAGTGAATCTCAGGACATGTTTGATGATCTTGAGAGCTTTTATAAGCAAAATTATCTACTTGCAACATTTTGCAATGGTTGTAGTACTGAATTAACAACTGTTCCTTTTCAGGTTGCAATAATGAAACGTGTTCGCCATCCAAATGTAGTGCTCTTTATGGGTGCTGTTACAAAACGTCCACATCTATCAATTGTGACGGAATATCTGCCTAGGTAAATAATCCACAGTTTTTCAAAAAATATTTTTGTCTTTTGTTGTTAAGATATGAATTCTAGCTTTTATATGTCTGAACAGGGGTAGTCTATACCGCCTCATACACAGGCCTGCTGCAGGAGAAATGCTGGATGAGAGGAGGCGGTTACGGGTGGCCTTGGATGTGGTCTGATTTTATTGTCATTTTTATTCTAAATTTGGCTTCTACTTAAAGCTATGCCGGTTGTTGTAACAAAATTACTGTTACTGAAAGCAGGCAAGGGGAATCAATTATCTTCATTGTCTTAAACCTCCTATAGTGCATTGGGATCTGAAGTCCCCAAATTTGTTGGTTGATAAAAATTGGACGGTGAAGGTAAATAGTTGGAATATTGTATGGAAGTTTTAGGACTCCACGCAGTAGGCTTCTAAATAACTCTCGTTTGCCTTGTTCAGGTTGGTGACTTTGGGTTGTCTAGATTCAAGGCAAACACTTTTATACCATCCAAATCGGTAGCTGGAACAGTAAGTCATCATTCTGTCATAATATCTACTAGGTACACGATAATCAAACTGCTGAATTAGTTAGCTTTAGGTTCTGTTTAAGTGCTTGATGCCACAATTCTGGCATGTTAACCATACCACGTGAAAGTATATTTGATGATATATTCAAGAATGTCTCACGACATGTTGACTTACATTACACATTGTGCCTTCATCTTATAAGCATGTTGTCTGCTAAAATGTTCTTGTATTAACCATAAACATTTTGTACCTATGTGATCCCTAACTAGTTTAAATAAATTTGTTTTACTGTAATCCGATTCTTTTGCTCCATAGAAGTCAGATATTTCAATCAATATCTTGCAGGTTGAAAATTTACTTCGCAGTGCATGAATCAGCATGTAATTCTGTTGCTTTTATTTTCAGCCTGAGTGGATGGCTCCAGAATTTCTTCGAGGCGAGCCCTCAAATGAAAAATCTGATGTTTACAGTTTTGGGGTCATCCTATGGGAGCTTGTGACCATGCAGCAGCCTTGGAGTGGACTTAGCCCTGCCCAGGTACGACTAATGCAGCTTTCAGATCTGTTGGCAGCTTTCAGTTCCGTTTTGGAGTTGGGATATATTGCTTCAAAACTTGGTCTTTTTAAGATTCATCGAGTGTGTTCTTACACTCTAAAAGAAGTTGTTTTAGTAATGAACATTTGATTGGAGTATCACATATGTTGTAGAGGAAATACCACTTCACCATAATTCCCATTAGTTCAAGGCTTTGAAAATGTTGAGATAGATTGGTAAAGCACTATGGTGGTGCAAAATCTGAATTTTTTGGGAAGGGTAAATGGAGTTCGAAATGTTAAGTTCTTGGCCCTCACCACCCCTTTGTCCGCAGCGCCCACTTCGTTGAGCGAACATTTTAAATTTATACATCAAATAGGCTTTAAAGCTGTAAGTCTCCCTAGCCATTTTTATTTTTCGCTTTGACAACATGGAAGTGGTGAAATCCTTTATAGGTAGTTGGAGCTGTGGCTTTTCAGAACAGAAGACTTGCTATCCCGCAGAACACTTCTCCGGCATTGGCTTCTCTTATGGAGTCTTGCTGGGCTGAGTAAGTATCATCTAGTCTCTTTGCTTCTGTGTGCTCTGTATATTGGTGTGTTTTAAAGCATAGAAAAATACAGTTGCTTTAACCTTCATTTTTATTTTCATTCTTTTCCTCAGTGATCCAGCAGAGCGACCGTCGTTCCGGAATATTGTCGAAACTTTGAAGAAGTTGCTGAAATCTCCAGTACAGTTGATAAAGATGGGTGGCTAATAAGAGGCTGCATTAATCCTTTGTCAAGAAAGTGTCATATATCTGACGCTGGCTGATTTAGAGATTACAAATCATCTACTAACATACCTTTTTTTTTTTTTTACTAATCTATCTAACCCGTAATAAAGGTACTAAAATGATAAGCTGAAACCTAAAGGTTTCAAATTCAGAACAGCATATTTTCTGTACTTCATGTGGGTTTCTGGTGACAAGTCTCTCTCCCGAGTTAGATAATGTAATAAAATATAGTAGACGATCAAAAGCTCCACTCTCAAATGTTCTGCTTGGAAGAGTTATCATTGTTCATGGATTGTTGCTAATTGAATAGCTTTAACACCAACATTTTGGAGGCAATACATGCCAGTGTGCCACAATTCACTCCGTTTTGCAGACAGGTCATGGAGTTGACTTTAAGTTAGTTGAGTCTTTAGCTACGAAAATTAACGGCTGGGCTGTGAACATTAAAGAGTTAATTATTGAAACTCTTTTTAATCACGTTTTCTCCATAATCCATTTCACGGTCTCCGAACAGATCAAATGGTGCAATTGATGATTAAACTGGAGTGCTATCTTGTTAGTTGCGACATGATATTCGGTATAAAACAATACAAGTGCAACACAAACACAAGACCATGATCTAAAAACCAAAAAAAAAAAAAAAAAAAGGAAAAGGAGACTTTGACTTTCATGCAATCACGAAGTTGATGGTCAACAGCATCGACGGCCCCCAATTCTGACAAAACATTGGAGGAAAACTATATTGCCCTAGGGCTGGTCTCATAGTCCCAGTCCTTCCTCAAGAGTCACAAAGTTCCAATGGATCCAATGGTAAGCGACATTCTTCTTCAAGTAGGCCTAATCCTTCTACTAGTTTTCGTCTTCCTCAAAATCCACGACGTTCCCAGTAGAATCCTCTCCAAGCTCCGCGTCCCCAACAAAGCCAACATCCAAGCCAAGCGCCACTTCGTCCGTGGCGCTCAGCTCCTCTCCCAAGCTGCTTCGCCCTCCAATTCCCGAGCCATCTCCATTTCGCTCGCCAAACAAGCCGAAGAAGAAGCCCAGAGAGCCATCGCCTTCGATCCCAAAGACGCCGCCGCTCACATCTTGAAGGCTTTGGCTCTCGACCTCCAGGGGTTCAAGACCTCCGCTCTCGAGTCTCTGGACGTCGCTCTCTCTCCCATCGCCGTCAAGTCGCTCAGCGACAAGGAGAGAGGGGACGCGCTTTTTAAGCGAGCCGACATGACGATGCAAACGAAGCGCCAAGAACGACTTGAGTCGGCGGTTAACGATCTGACTGAGGCGGTTAAATTGAGTCCGGAAAACGCGGAAGCGTTCAACTTGTTAGGGAAGTGTTACGAGTCTAAGAACATGAAAGAAGAAGCTGAGAAAGCGTACGAGATGGGTCGTAATGTAAAGGGTGAAGTGACTGGAGAGGGTAAGGACATGAGAACTGATTAAAATATGCAGCAACCAAGCAGTCTTACTAATCTCCACCAGAAACTTATGGTTTGACGCAGGGATGACAATAATAGTCTGTTCAAGATTGTTGATTTTAGGTGTGATTGGGTCTGTATTGGCAGTGTTATTGTTGCGTATTTGATAGATGAAATAATCAAAATTTTGATGCTGAGGTACCTCAGTGATTCATTTCGCTCTTCAATTCTTTTCTTCTTGACTGCTCTTTCCTCTATCCCTCATATAACTTCTCTTTTTCTGCATTCATTTTTCTTCCAGATTAACTTTAGAAAGCAGGTCACTGAGGTTAGTTCAGCTTGACACTTTTAGGACAAGAAATTCCTGCACTCATCTCTAGAGTCACTCTCACAAGTTTTTAAGATTTAAATCAAGTTTGTAGATTTAATTTGTGTTGCACGAGCTTTAAACTACAACAACCTCCATGCTATTATGGGCAGTCTCACTTTTAGTATGTCTACAACCTCCATGCTATTTTGCACAGTCTCACCTGTAGTATATCAAAACTGTAATATGATATACCCAATGTTCTCAAACCCGGACCGGTCATCGAACCGGTGGCCTTACTGGTTACCGGTTCGACCGGTTCGACCGGTTCAACCGGGGTTGAACCGGTGTGACGCAATAATTATGCAATAATTATATTTAATTATATAATATTAAAAAAAT
>JANZLF010143511.1:0-11394 GCA_026546835.1 Erythroxylum foetidum | reverse complement strand
ACACACACATACATACATGCATACGTACATATACATACATACATACATACATATATATATATATTGTTTGTATGTATGTATGTATGTGTGTATGTATGATATTTTTTTAAAAAAAGTGTGATGTATTGCAAGGTAAGAAATACTTAAACTAAAAGGAATAACAATTTTAATGAGGTAAAGGATATGGATAAAGGGTGCAATGTTATCTGAATGTACACAAGTACATTAGATGACTTATCCCTACTAGCTAAGTGTAACTACTTTTGTGTGAATTTGAGGGAACACATATGTAAGTTTTTTAGTAGGGTGGTGATCAAACAAATTCCAAAACATCTATTTGTTAGAAGGTGACACATCATGTTGTCCAGTGGCAAGCAAAAATGAGAGTTAGAAACATTTGGGAGGATGACAATATTGGTGTTAGTAAGACAAGGAAATTAGAATCAAGTTTCTATAAACCCCTTAATTACATAGACAAAAAATTAATCAAAATTTGACTACCTATATAATATTATAAAAAATACAAAAATATATAAGCGGAATTATAATTGAGTTAAGAGATGTTGGAAATAGTTGTGGGCATGCTGAATCCCTTTTAAAAAAATGTTAGGTTAAAAGACTCATTTGTCTCTAGGTCTCGCAATGTGCCAAGAACAAGAAGGTTGTAATATAGTGCAAAAAGATTATTACTTAAACTTATCTAGGGAAATTAGATGTATTACATAAATTTAAATGTTTCTTGAAATTATATATATTTATAAATCTAAATGCTTATTGAAATTTAATGTGAAAGAGAGATTGTAGTTAAATTTTGGATTGACATCTTATATGGTTTTATTTTTTGAGATATGAATTCTCAAATTTTGACATTGGTTACTTCATTTATTATAAACATTCTACTAATGACTTTATTTTTTTTATCTTCGTAGTTATATTTAAACCTCTGCTTTTGTTATAAGAGAAAGTAGACAAAACAAATAGACATAGGATCTTGGAAAACCTCGATATTTGATATGTAATCTCCTTATAACCTATAAATTCATAGATTTCTTTAGTCTTTCATTAGAAGAACAAGAATGTGTCAAAACTTTGTTGATGATATTGTCAAATGTAGACTTCAACACTATCTTAACAATTTCCAAAATTACACAAATAAGACTTTAGTTATTTAGAAATGAAAACGAATGATTAAAATAATTAATAAGTAGTATAAAACATGATTGTATAATGTTATGTCATAGGATATTATATTAATCAATAAAAATGATTATTACATAAAATTAAATTATCAATTGAAATTATACATTTTGCATAAGTTTAAATATTTCTTAAAATTATAAGTCTAAAGCTTGTTGGAATTAGATTTGAAAGAGAGATTGTATTAAAATTTGGATATGACATCTAATTAATTTTGTTTCTTGAGATATAAATTCTCATATTTTATCATTGGTTATTTACATATTTTACAAATTTTACTAATTACTTTAGTATTTTAATCTTGTATAATAAGGAGAGAAGAAAAGTTTGAAAAGATGAACAAGGGAAAAAAAATCTTATGTCTGCATGCAAAAGCTAAAATTCCAATATAGAAATCTTCTTTTTAGTGTGAAGTGTAATTTTGGTATGTGCACTATTTTTATTAACATATATTAGTTATTGTATCATCCGATGGTATATTTTATGGAACGTAGTAGTAGTTTTTGAATAACATTGTGGTACTTATAATACAATAAAGTGGTATAGAGGCAATGAGTAATAAAATGGAGAACTAAAAGGGTCTTTAGATTTATTGATCTTTTTTAGCTTGGTAGAGGTTATTGAGATAGAGCTAGTAGACGAAATAGAAATGATGTTTGAAAAGTTTGAAATGATATTTGATTTATGCCTAAATTGTGAAAGGTGTCAGGGGTTTGCAATTACTACAAGGGGTATAAAAAAGATGAGAATTAAGTGTTTAAAAGTAAAATATTTATGAATGTTTTAAAAATTGGACTAGATATCGAACTGGTCAAAGGAAAGGCTGAAGCTTTAAAAGTTCATCCGATATTAAACCATTATAAAATCGATATATAATAAATAAGAAATAAAAATTATATGAGTAAATAAAAATAAAGTATTTTAAAATTTGATTAACAAATAGTAATATTCTTAATATCATAAAAATTAAAATTTATATCTTCATTTGTTATTTTAAAATTCTACAATTTTTTTTAAACACATGAAATCACTAAGTCCTCAATTAGGACAATAATAATAAAAGTAAGAGGGCAAATAGTCGTACAACAAGAACCTTGATACCATCTCCACTATTATATGAAAGCACTAAATCGTCTAGAGAAGCAGAACAATAATAATAAAATTAAGAGGGAAAATAGTAGTACAATGAGAAGCCTGTAACACTTTGACAAGCAATGAACAATCTTGTCTAGTCTAACTAGCATCCTCCATAGCCATGAGCAAGAACAATCTACCAAAACCAATTATTCTTATGTTCAAGGGTTCTGAGACACCATTTTTAATCATCACCTTTTTTTTGTTTAGGAGAAGTAGAACATAGAGACGAAGAGAGATTGAGCGATGTTGCTTGCTTTTGGTTCTATTTGCTTCTAAGAGATCATTTTTAAACTCCAAAATCACTTTTTACCTTGCAATGAAGTTAATCCCTTCATCAAACCCTAGAACCAGTTCATAAAAATTTTGTAAACATTGAATGTTGGGTTTCAGTTTTGAGATTTTTAAAATAAGGATAGACGATTAAAGTTATATGTTACAGAGAAGTTTAGTTTTGAGATTCGAAAGTGAAGAGTTGAAGCAAAAAGAGTTAAAAGAATGGTTTTTGACTTTTAAAAAAGCCATGGAAGTGAAAGACCATTGGCATTCAGACAACTTTTGAAGGGAAGATCCAAAGTTAGGGAGAGAAGTAAAGAAGATGTTATTGTTCCATTAAGAGAACGAGAAGATGAAACCAGTTTTTATGGTTTAAAATCGATTAGTTTATTATTTAATCATCTAGTTTTCAATCATAGAGGTTAAAAGTAAAAATTGAACCAAAAACTAGTCTAATTTGTACTTAACTCGATCTAACCGGCTGGTCCGGTCCGATTCTTACATCACCGATATTTATACATCATCATGGTTAGTCGCATAAAAACATGAGAGTTAAGTAAAATCAAATCTAGATCTAATAAAAGAATTAATTGTAATTCTCAAATATATTATCAATTGGAAGATGACATTTAAACCATAATCAAGTTTGAAAATATGCATAACCATGAATTGATTCCAAGTAATGTGAGGTTTAAGAGACAACAATGGTTTGAAATAACTGAATAAGATGTAGATTAGAATTGAACGACAATTATGAAATAAGGTTGATCATAAATTTATGGTCTACTGTTACAGTTACTAGTAAATGCAAAAACTTAACATGTTTACGAAAGAATTGTCTTAATTATATAAAAAGATTGAAAAGAATGAGGCTAGAAGAAGGAGACACGAAATTATGCATAAGATGTTTATTAGAGTGAAAGAGAAGGATGATATATTTTTCAATGAAATTGATTGTGATGAAAAAGGGAGGCTGAGAAATTATTTTTTAGACTAATTCAAATCTTCAAATAACTTATATTGAACTTTTGTGATGTGATTATGTTTGTTACCATTTATCTCTTTAAAAAAATACCAATTGTAATAAAATTGCAAGTTTTATTTAACAATTTTGAGGCCAATTCCAAAGGGCTAAGATGATTGTAAGGGAATCTAAAGATGTTTGTGAAAAGGCTCTATTATTTCTACTTTGGGTAAGTAGCTTTTAAAGATACGGGTAAGTTGCCATTTTGGGCCAGTTTGTGGAGGCCTCCTTAAGAGGCTCTTTTGGAAGTCCTTAATCCCCTCAAGGTATGGAAACTAGTATGTTCACAACTCCATAGTGAGAGCATGAAATCCATGATGTCATAGAGCAACATGGTAGTTTTTAACAATTTGAGGGATATTTCGAAGCACTTTCTTATAGCTATCAAACAAGGCATTATTACTCCTCCATTTGAGATGTTGTAGGAGGGAGCAAAATATTGGGTAAATATGATGGTAGGCTACTTTTTTTAGCAAAAGACCTATCTTTCCATAATGTTGTTTATTGAGGATGACAAATTTTTCTTTCAATTCACTGGCTATGATTCTCTTAGCAAGGTAATGGAAGCTCGACTATGGCACACTGGGGAACAACCCATGTTTGTCCAAAATGGGTGTTTGGTCTTAACCTTGACAGATCGAGAATTGAATCCATTCCACTGTGGATTAATTACCACAATATTTCACTAGAATATTGTACTATAGATGATCTAAGCTTCCTTGCAAATTTTTTAGGAAGGCCTATTTATTTTGATTATATTACTGCCAACTTAGATAAAATTAGCTATGCTAGAATATGTGTTGAGAATAACTTGAAGGACGAAATCCTTAATGTTCTGTCTGTTTTAATACTTGATTTAAATAGGGAAAACAAATTTACACCTTTCTTATAATTAGAGACCAAAATTGAAGAAAAAAGAATGGAGATCAATAATAAATAATTTTTTCTAGGAGATATACAGATCTGATGGGATATAAGGAAGTCCAAGATCCAGTCACTAATGACGATAACTTAGGAAAAGAGAAGATTAAGAAGTTGACAAACAAGACTGAGAGTAAATAGGTTGTTCAAGAAGAAGAGCAATCCTATGTTCTAGTAGAGGAAGAGAATCAAAATGAATCAACGGAGGTGGGAAACCATGATGATCTAGATCCAACCTCCAACATTAACACTAATAAGGAGGCGACCATTTTCTTAATAAATCTTGGAAGTGTAGATAGAGAACAACTAAAGTCTTCTCCCAATACTTTGAGGAAGTCAAGAAGGAAGAGAAGGAAACCTAGGGGTGATTGAATTCATCATAATTAAGTGGTTCTTTAGAGTATTAGGGGAGTTCTATTATGTATTGATTTAAGAGTTTGATACTTTTCACCTAAACATTTAAGTGCATTGAGTGAAATCTTGGTGAGGATGTAAAGGCTTATGCTTTTGAATTCAATGAGAATATTGATGTGGTTATTATTAATATTGACTTAGGAAGTTAGTTTTAGGATAACTTGATTATACTTCTATGTTAATTTGATTAATATGATTTGATGATTTAAAGTATGAATGAACATGTTAAGATTAATGAAACATAAATACTGTAAGATTTATAATTTTGATTATAATTTACTGGAGGATAATCAAAACCTTAAGTGTGAGGATATTTGATAATTGATATTTTGAATGTACATTGCCAGCATTCATCATGTACAATTATTAAAGAATTATTAAACCTTTCAAAGTTTCAAGTTTCAAACAATCAAGCAACATAAATAACCATCAACGATTAAATCAATAAAAAGGTTTCAAAGAAAAATAAGACAAAGTTTAATAATGGGGTTATAATCAATGAAAAAGGCTAAAACTCAACTTGGTTATTCCTAAAGGATAAAATAAGGTAAGGTAATTATCAAAGAAATATGTTAAAACAAATTATTGAATCTGAGTGCCTTTATCATTTCAATGCTTCTAATTTAACAATTATGGGCTCAATATGCTTAATGAAAGTAAGTTTTAGAATTATTCACGTATGTATGATAATCTGCTTTTAGGCTTAACAGCTCACGAAAAAGGCAGTTATTATGTGTGTAAATAATATGCAATTTTATTCAAATTGACTATCTTAGTGAGTACTAAAAATATGACTTATAAAAGCATTTTTATTCTAATCATCTTTTTACATACTAATTCAAATATATATTTAATTATGAGGTAAAGTAATGATGGATAGATTCAATTAATTCAAGATATCAGTTCATAAAATTTAATAAACAAGATTATAATAAATTTAAGAAAATCATTAAAATATTTAATTGCTTCCTCACACTTAAAGTTATACATTGTCCTTAATCAATACAATATAAATATTGAATAAGTGAGAAGGTGAAGTGGTACTCCCCTAAGTAAGATGATTTTCGAGATTTTCCATTCGATATTAGACTAACATCCTTACAAATTATAAATAAAAGTGAATAAAAAGATAAAATAACAATAACAATAACAATAGAGAAGATAAAAATGAAATATGAAACTATAAATAACATAAAAATTCAAAAAAAAACATATCCTAATTCATGGATTGCCTCCCATGAAGTGCTTGTTTAATGTCATTATCTCAATGTACGATGTACATTACCCTCATCTTGGGTCTTGATTAGTGATTGCTTCCACCTATTTCTCCACATGAGGGCTTTGTAGCTTATAAGCATGCCATATGTTGCAAGATAATAATAAGGGCATAATTGATTAGATTAATAACACCAATAGACTCTATTAATGCTCTTTTTAATGAAAAATTGATAAAAAATAGGGAATAACAAAACTTCTTCAATAGTCAGTTGATGCAAGCAATTTATCTTGGAGGAGTGAGAACCTTCTGTCTTAACGTGGCGAACAATACCTTATTTGTATTTTCCTTATTTGGATCCTCTGTTAGTTTTTTTTGCAACTAACTTTGCCCATGCCTCATTTGTACTTTCCTTATTTGGTTCCTCTGTCAGTTTTTTTACAACTAACTTTGTCCATGCCTTATTTGTAGTTTCCTTATTTGGTTCCTCTGTCAATTTTTTGCAACTAACTTTGTCCATTCTTATTTTTCTTCTTCCTGGACAAAGGTTTTTAGGCAAAGGTTTCTTCTTCTTCTTCCACTTCTTCTTCTTCTTCTTCTTCTTCATCTTCTTTTGGACTAGACAGACCCTTTGTATCTCTTAGATAATATCTTTACGAACTAGTTGATGTGATTCACCATATTTTGTATATGAGCCTTTGTTTTTTAATGCCTCATGTTTGATTCTTGAATAAAATCAGTTATCATATCTTTCAAAGCACCAGTTACCTCCTTACCTTCTTGAAATTTATCATCATTCATGAAATGAACAGTCATCTCTTCTTAACTCTGAGAAGTTAGGGATCTTAGATAGCATATGATATTATGATCATCATATTCTATTAGTTTATCTGTAATAATTTCATATTGATGTTCTTATTGTGCATATTTAGTTAAAGCATAGTTAGTCCATCCATAGACCTAAGGTTTGCTTTACTCTAAATTATATATATTCTTGTATGATGTACATTGAGTTTGGTTGTACATATTTGGTTGCTCCAATATACAATTTAATGTCTGACATTCATGGTTGTAATTATTACTCCCACAAATGTTGCAACATGACATAAACAACAGTTGAGCTTCCAAAAACATGTGAGGAAACCGCTCTTGGCAATATGTAAATATGGTGATGTTACATATTGAAAAGGCACATCGTAACTTCCATAAGAGTATTGTCTGATCCATCCTTCCATTATCAGTTATGGTTAGGACGTTAAACCTTGATCCCTAAAATAAACCACAAACACACTGTTAATGTAGAGATATTCAAATAATTAAACTAATAAGTCAAAAATATGACAAGATACAATAAAAACAAAATAAATACAAAAAATAATGACTAGAGTAATAGCATCTAGGTATTACTAATATTATTGTCACTAGCAACAATGTTAAAAACTTGATTGGCTCTAAACTTAATCGCAAGTGTACGACATAGTTATAGCTAGAATAGGTAAGTATGAGTCGATCCTATGAAGACAATGATTACTAGTAATTACCTCTCTTATATTATCTAGCCTATAAATTGGATTTTGGTTTCAACAAAAAGCGTAAAACTTAAACAATTAAAATAAACAAGAAATAATAACGTTTGGAGAAGAAATTGCTTAGAAACCTATCAATATTAAAAATTAGTGCCTAGATGGTGAATTCCCCTAAAACTATTAGATAATTAACCTTTTATCATGTAATTTTTTATTTATTATTGGATCATGAAAATTCCTATCTTATGTTAATAAATCTCTTGAGACTACTAACAACTAATCCATAGGTTTATTAACCGAAATTATTTAGGTTAAAGTTTCTAGGATTGCTTGATCAATTTGTGAATTCTGTTACTATTTTTTTACTCTAATCTAGAAGATTTATGTCACGCTATTTATAGTTTTGCAATCAAATCCTTTTAATTATAGTAGATCTATTCATAAAGATTTTTCAATCTTTATGTTATGAAATCAGATTATGTACTAATATTTTGGATCTATTAGAACATATATAAAACACATAATTGAATTAAAATAGATCAATCAAAATAATTGCATTAAATAAAAAATTCTAAATATGCTATAGCCCAAACTAGGGTTCATCACACCTAGACATTAATAAGTGTTTAGTTATATGTAATAAAAAGTGAAATTAGAGATAAATTGGAAGAAAATGAAAAGAAAACAAAGAGCTCATAATTCTAAGTCTCCCTTCTTTTTTATCGAATGTTCTTACAAGTTTGAGGTTTTATGTTGCAGTCTATTTTTGATGGTTTCTTCATGTTATCTATGCCTCTTAATCAATATTGTCTTTCCTGAACAGTCTTCATGTTTAGAATCAACTCAAGAAGTTTGCTCTTCCCATTTGCCTCTACTCTGTGTCCTTTATAGCAAATCATAGAGTTTTTGGGGCATCCATGGGCGCGTATCAAACCATATAGCTCTAAAAACAATTAAAATTATGACTTAACATATCTTGATAGACTTACACAACCATATACACGGCCTGGTATCTCCTAATTGCTTCAAATCTTCATTTTAGAGTATAATTGTACTCGAATTCTTCCTCTTTTGGTCCATGAAGGCAATTATCACCTATGAATATACCAGGAGCGAATTAAGTACCAAATATACAAGAAAACTATAAAATATCAAGGAAAATATATCAAACATATGTAGATAATTATAGTCAAATTAGCATCTATCAATGATTGAATTGCTCATCATTAAATAATTCTTTGGAATATTAGAGGCATGAATGAGTCTTTCAAAAGGCAGGCTATTAAAGACCTCATTTTAGAGAAATATCCTATCCTAGTAGGACTACTAGAGACTAAAATAAAAAGTTGTAAACTTTAGAGCTCAATGAGATTCATTGGTAAAAGCTGGGACTTTGGCTTGAATCATGAAAATCATTATAATGGTATAATAGTATTTTCAGACAATTGGGAGAAGGTCCAAGTGACATTACAATTTAGCTTACATCAGTATGTTCATCTTAATTGTATGCCTGTTAATTCAGTCATTTCTTTAGATGTCTCCATTATTTTTGCTTCCAATTTTGAATTTTAATGAGCTAAAATATAGGAATATTTAACAACCATTAGCAACTCAATGACAAATCCTTGGATCATAGCAGGAGATTTTAATTGTGTTCTTTTCCTTTTTGAAGCTCAAGGTGATATAGTTAATCTTTCTAATTTGGGCAGAGAGCTAGAAAAGGTGATCACTAAACTGAAGGTAATTAATCTGAAGTATACTGAGAATCTGTTTACTTACAGCAACAAACAGAAAGGAGAAGCTCTAATTAGGAATAAAACTTAACAAAATCTTGTCTAACCAAAGCCAGATGAGGTGCTTCCAAACTCTTATGCTCTTATTGGAGCTCTTTTATGCTCAGACCATTATTATACGAAGATCCAAGATTTTACTCCAATAAGGACTACCGATGCTCCTTACATGTTCTTCAATTTTCTTAGTAGAAAAGAAGGATACATCGAGGTAGTTATTGAAGATTGGAAAAGTAATGTATTTGGTTATAAATTCTACTAGCTCATGAGAAAACTTCACTTATTAAGAGCCAAACTTAGGCAATTTTCTAATATAGGGTTCTTCAAATAGAAAGGTGACTACAACAAGCTAAACAAGAGTTAAAAGTGATCTAAATGCCTGCCATATTGATCCTATCAAACAAGATTTGCAATATAAAGAGATCAGGAAGCTTGAGGAATATGACAAGGCACTACTTGATCATAATTCCCTACTTACATGAGAGGCAAGCAATATGTGGATCGAGGAAGGAGACACTAACTCCATGTTTTTCCATGATTCAATCATGGTAAAAAGAAACACACAAAAATCCACTGCTTACTTGACTACATATCAATTAGTGACTATAATATTTTGATTAAAAGATTAGTGTCTAATTTCTATGTTGAGTTGTTAACTTCAAATAGTGTTATTCATATTTTTTTTGCAGGAACTTATGATATTGGTTGGACCTTTTCCCAACTAAATCAGCTTAGACCTGATCCAATTGCCAGCTACAACCCAGGAAATCAAGGAAATTCTCTTTTCTCTCAATTCGAGAAAGGCCACTTAGCCTAACAGGTACAATGCCTATTTTTCCAAAATAATTGGAACATCATAGGCCAATCATAAGTGGAATTTGTTCAAGAATTCTTACATAATGGGAATTTGCTAAGGAAGATCAATGCTACTCATATTTGTATGATCCCTAAAATTCCTAATATCATTTCTCTTAATGAATTTATGCCTATATCTTGCTACAAATAGTGTACAACGTGATTGCAAAGCTTTTAGCCAATAAGCTTAAGGATCCTCTTTAAGAAACTGATTCATCTCTTTCAAGGAGCTTTTATCCAAGGTAAATCCATCTTAGATAACATTTTACGTATGAAGGATTACAACATTGAGAGTACCATCATATGTTGTGTTATAAAAGTAAACTTCACTAAAGAATTTGACACCATTAATTGGAACTTCATTCTCAACAGTCTAGAGTTCCTTGGTCTCCCTCCAAAGTTTCTTTCATATATCATAGATGTCGTTCATCCCTTTCCTATAGTGTACTTATTAATGGCTCCCCTTCTAGTCAGTTTAAAGGACAAATGGGGTAAGGCAGGGGTAATTTAGTTCATATCGACTAAATTACCCTTGCATACACAGCAACCTGCTTATAGTTGTGTGGAAATATAGACCATAATTACAATTCCAATTTCACAAAGGAGCAATAGGTGATTTGTGGTGTAAAAACATAGCAATTTGAATTATATAATCTTATTTAATAAATTAGTGTAAATTTTAAAATGATAAAATTCTTTTTATTTCTATTAATTTATAAACTAAATTTAATTTTTATTTCTATGTGAGTATCAAACAAAACAAATGTGATAATTCATAGTTGAAGTAGGAAATCAGTCTCCTAATAATTTTTGGAAGTATTGCATTACCTACTTCACCAGGTATTTCGTGTTACTCTTGCCTTTTGGACTCGGGTTATTTCCACTCTTATAAATACAAGAGTCAAAGCGAGTGGGATCTCAAAGACACGGCCATGAATTCCAGAAAACCAGAATACCTGACTCGCAACTTCCGTCTTCTCTCTGAATTAAGTGCTCATTTTAATGTTTCACTGGAAGAACAAGAACGTGCCAAAAGCTTTA
>JANZLF010143449.1:0-11398 GCA_026546835.1 Erythroxylum foetidum | reverse complement strand
ATTGAAATTGTTATTATAATTATTTGCTCAATTATATAACAATCATACCTTATTCCAATAAACTTATCAATTAATAACACATTTTTATTCATCTTAACTATCAGGAGCATTTTCGTCATTGGCACATTTTTTCCTGTTCTGTCCCCTGCAACCAAACACATTGTCATAGAGACGGAGGCAGATTTTTTCTGTTATGTCCATCTTAACCAAACAGCTCACTGTCTCCAATTTTTGTTCCGTTCTGTCATGTCCTGTTTTATCTTCAATAATCAAAGACAGCAACCATACGGCTGCAAGTGTCGAACAATCCACCAACCTTAAGACTCAAAACTTCAACCCTCCAAGTGATGAATTGAAGATCTCTTCAGTACTTTAAAGGCATGCAACGTTATTTTACCTTCTTTGACATATTAAATTTTAATTAGTTTAAGTAAAATTATTGAGTTTAAATAATACTTAATAGGGTAATTAAATAATTGTCACTTTTATTTGATTAGTCTATATGTGTTAATTGTATCGCATGCATTTTTCATGCAAGTTAAGAGAATTTTTCCGAAAAATTCTAAACTATAAAAGATTTCGATAATTTTAAAATTTGTGAAATTCTTTTAAAGTGACTTGAACCATGACCATGTTTTTATTCCAAATTTAAATTTTAATGAAAATACTAAGAACCAAAATACATTTGTACCATTTAAGAAAAATAAAAATCAATAAAGTCAAGAAAATAAGACAAAACTTTTATTACATTAATTTCAGTTTAAGCGCAGCGTTTCTGTAGTGTATTACCAGTCACTTTTTGGTGTCAATATTACCAGTCACTTCTGAAGCCTCAATGTTGATATTAGGTTAGCTATGTTTCAGTTAACTGTGTAGTCACCTTGTTTGGTGAAGAAAATGGGAAGTCAGACGAGGTACATTAGCAAATCCGTTGGATCAGAATCAACTAAAGACGTCAGCTAACAAGCACAAAGTTGTTGAAGAATTGATGCTCAGCTTAGATGAATTGGCCTATATATATTTTTTATTTTTACTAGGTAACTGTAACAGCTGCTAAATTATTCAGACAAAACTGCATTTTCTGAAGTATTTTTGCTCTAAGGCCCATATGGCTTTCAATTAAAAAACAACAGAACCACATGGGTATACATTGTTACAGAAGTAAAAGAATTGCTCAGGAAAGCCTGAGCTCAACTAAAATCAAAACCCAACTTTTTACGATCTCAGCCTCCACAAATTCAATAGAACAATCTACGATATACAATTATACAAATTATAAGATACCTCGTCCATGTCTCCTCTATGTTGAGATCAGAATGCCAATCGACTCTAGATTCAAATCCAGGACGCAGCATACAAAATTAGAGTTGCAACTGTCCTGGACCTCTTCTAGATGACCTTGAGGGAGGGCCACTCATTTCCGAAGCCGAAGGTTGTCGCCGGTGCTCTTCTATTCTTTGTACTTCCTGCAGACGACAGCACGCAACAATTCCAAACTTAGACGCAGTGTACAGAAGTAAATACTGCAAAAAGGTCAATAAATATACATATATAGACACAAGATCATCTACCAATTAAAGGCAGAATGAGCAGTCAGATTTTATGAACTGGGGAGGCAACAAATGTAACACAATACTATACCAGCCAAGAGAATATCAACCTTCATTTTAAAATTCTCCAATTCCTAGACCATAAGATGAGTCATACCACTTGCAGTATAGCCAGTGGAATGTAAGATACTGCAATATACTTGAATATGATGATGTACTCGCTCAAAGAAATAGATACGAGGATAGAGAGAATATAATGCTCTATAAATCACTTTAAGTTACCAATTTAACTGACAATCACATTGCTGAACATAATGCCTGTTATATTGAGGAAAGTCAATTCTGCAACATTGTACCTTTTATTGAAAATCACATAAAAAAAAGAGAAGTAATGTGATGAAATGATGATTCACTAAATTAAGCCTCACATTAGATTACAACAAATGTTACGCCAGATATTCCCATCATTTTGACTCTCATCATCAATCGACATGAAAATGCTTGCTCTAAGCTAAAATAATTAAAAGGACTTAACAAATCAAGAAATAATAAAGATCACAAGAAAGCACAGAATAATATTACGAAACCTTCAACAACATAGAATTGTTGCGAGAATGTGCCTGTGCTGTTTTAGCATGCATGCGATGCTGCCGTTGCATTTGTTCAAACTGCTGCAGTCTTAAAGCAAAGTTAATTCCACCATTTGAACTAGAATTCCCGACATCCAAGTTAACATCACCATCCTCAGAGATATGTGATCCATGCAGAATTTGTGTGTAGGGATTCCCTGAAGACGTTCGCTTGATTTGCTCACCATTGAATGAATATGAAGGTACAGCTTTTAATCGAGTCTGTAGTATCTTGAAAGCAGCACTTTGCTGCATACAAAAATGATATATATAGGCATATAAGAAACCGTATACTGCTACCTATGTTTGATTACTCCTGTTGCACTAAAATTTTTTGAAGAAAGAACAGCCAATTACAACAAACTTTACAAACCTTTAAAACCATAAAGCATTTCAAATATACTAAATTAGTTGAACATTTTAGTTACTACATTGTTAACACTGAGGGAAGAATTTTCAGTTCCATGACATTAAGAAGCTCAGTAGCAGCAGCGGCATCAGCTGCAACCTTACTGAAAAGGATGCCAACGAAGTGATCATGAACTGTCCTCCTGCACACTTTAATGCCACCAGATTCCACAGTTTCCTTGGTTCTGACTTCCTATAAGAGTTTCAACTTAAACAGATTTCCCTCATGATCCTTTAGCATTTTCAAGTATTAAGAAGACACAACTTACCTTACAGCCACAATTCATTGTTTTGATTGTAGAACTCCCAAATTTCATTTATCAAGAAATCCACAAAATTATTCAGGTTTAAACTCTCTCAATCAACAGACTTTTTCACATTAACTCTCCATGTATAGCTCTCACCCAGCTGCAGCCCCCCTCCCAGAACTTCCTCCCTCTTTTTATCCTTGTGATAGAGACAGGGAGAGAAAGCTTAAGCAACTTGCCGCAACTATCACAAAACTAATATAATAACCTTCAATATTGACAGATTCAACAACAGAAGGGAAAATTTGTGGAATGACCACAAGATGCAAATTGAAAAGGCTAGAATTAAAATTTTCATTCGTTCATATGGTTAAAACAATATTAAAAATGCTTAATAGAAATTGCTTCTCTTTTATTTCTTCATTGTACTCCAAAAGCATATCAAATTATGAGACAATTCATCAGTGGCAGTAGAACTCTTTCCAATTACTCTCTATGCGCAAGAAACTTTAACATTAGGCTAATACGATGCATGTTTGAGTGAATGACAGCATTCAACATAAATAAAGCAAGTAACGATATATGCAGATGAAAATGCATCCTTTTGCAAACTAGACAAGGTATACATCTGTAGGAAGTAGTATGCAACTTTTCAGGCATACCTGAGGAAGTAACATAAGAAGACCATACAAGGCTTTTAACAAGCACGTATATCTTACAGGTTCAAGAAGCTGCAAGAACCGTAAATTGGCTGAGAGTTGGTAAAATATCTAGATTTCAACTAGACAAGCATAAAATTGAAACAAGTGAGTGCTTTTCTCCATCAATCAAGTCAACAAAATTCGGACCAAAAATACAAAATATCCAAGCATAAATGATCAAGCATCATCTAAAAGTTCATTTAAAACATCCCTGATAAAAGGGCTCCACTGATTCTAATGAACTAAAGAAGAAAAGATAAAATACCAAACCATATAAAAATTATCTATGAACTCTTCAAGAAAGACAGCATATGAAGGTAGTGACCCTGATTTCAATCAGTATCTAAGCTTTTAACCCAAACCACTAGTCCAGACATGTCCATTCAATAGTAAAGTAGAAAAGTAGTTGCAAACTGAATGATATAAGAAAATATACACATAAGAATTCCTAATTCACCTAAAAGCAAGACACAGAGCACAATAATTCGGCCAACTGGTTCTAACTTTGTCTTTTGAATAATACGCACCTGCAATCTTAGGTAAGCAAATATTGGCGTTTCTAGCAAACGAATCAATTTATCGAGTTGAACCAGGAATTTGACATTGATATCCTCCTCCACTAGTGACTGAATCACAGAACTTGCATGCTGGTAAGTCTGGAAAATGAAAAAAAGAAAGGGGCACACACAAAGCCAAACATAAAACTTAAACATTATTAATGATCAGATCATAAGGAGGAGTAATGAAACATGTTCTATACCTGAGCTAACAAGCAAAGACTTATAATTGCCATAGGCGAATGGCACCATGAAGCATATAAACAAACGAACAAGTTTTTCCCAGCAGAATTCACCAGTGATTGCTTTAAAAGATCTCGAAGATCAGACAACTCAGAGGATGTGAGCAAAATTAAATTTAGCGCCTGCCGATTATGAGCAAAGAAAGTTAACATCACTGTTGGAAGAAAAACATGTGAATCTTGGTCAAAATATAAGTGATATCGCATTTCAATGCAACTATAGAAGCCAATTTTTTAAGATGCTGACTTTGTAAAATTCTCAAGAGGCACTAAAAGTATTTGCGCAATCAGTTGTCCATCGCTGAATTTCAGAATACTGTAAATTGGAAATTGATTTGCTTCCAGAAGATATTAAATGCATTGCCAATCAATTTGCAGAAGATGATCACACCTGAACCATGATAGATGCAAAATCCAAGTTAGCTTCCCCTTCTAGGATAGTGGACAGTTCACGGTAGACTCTTTCGGCATCTAAAAGCACACAGAGTCGTCGGATTATCAAAGCACCACGTCTAAGAAAACGAAAATGAATACAATAAGATATCATTTGGAGTAAACAATAAAATTCTGCTAAAAGCCTGATCAACTGTTAAAAGTTAAGAGAATAAACATGGAAGAACACTCACTTCTCCAGAAGAGAATTATCAACACGAAAATTATGCACCAAAAAAACAACAAGTTGGCGGAAATGTTGTGCATCTTTTGCTATGCATGCATGGATCTCCAGAACGAGAAGTACCACCTGGGGAAAACAATAAGAACAGCAACATCATATCCAAAACCCATAAAGACAATAAAAGTCTAGTCCAAACAACATTCTGGATGCTTGAACTGTTAAGATCTTTTAAAAGTAGTACACTCAAACTTCCCAAAAATCACTGACGCAATCACCAAGCAAACCAATATCTCAAAAGATAGTTCACAACCAACAACCAGAGTGCGAATCAAAGAAAATAGTCTACAGCAGAAGTAGAATATTACCTCATCAGAAGGATCTGATAGCGCTCTCAGAAGAGTATCAAATATGTCATTCAAAAAACATAACACCTGTTTCACAAAGAGTACAACTATGTAGCATTAAAAATTAATTTTCAACACTGAGATAAATTCAGATTTAGTGAAAATTTACTCAAATGAAGAACTCAAAGAAGTGATAAAAGCAATCTCCAAAACAAGTTTTTATTCTTTCAGTAAACATTACTAAAATCTAAATCCCAAGTGGTTTCAGTGTCACCAGAACCAGCTTAGATGCCAAATGGCTTGGTGAAATTGGATCTTTTTACGTGCTGTCCTACAGGTGGAGTCCCAAACACCACGTCACAAATTTACCAACTATTTTTTTCATACCTCCTGACGAGACCAAATGAAAAAACATCGGTATATCAATGAAGAAGATTATTAGGATTGATAACAATCATTGAAAAACCTTCGGTCCTAAGCAATATGTTGGTCAAAGCTGACCATTCATTTATAAGAGCCATAAACATTCTACTGCAATAACTGATGATGACAGATACGATGGCATCTTTCTGATCAAAGTCCATGACCAAGAAAGTGACAAGTTTCAGCTGCTTCAATCACTTACTGCATGCTTTTTTCTCCATCAGGCTATCCAACTGAAGATCTTGAATTCAATACTTCAACATGACATAAAATAACAATGGCTAGATAACCAAAAAGTAGGAGGAGAAAATAAGAAATAGACAGTGGAAAATAAATCTACCTCAGCACGATGACGGTTTAAAAGGGTTGATATCCAATGCAATGCCTCTATTCGAGTAGCCTCCCATTCACTTTGTAATTGCCTGAGTTAAACAAGACAACAATGATTACAACACCAACTTTCTAGAAATTCTGCAATTTAGGGAAAGCCAAAACTAAGTATGTCTACTATTCCCCTCCTGAGGCAGCAGTGTGAGTGCAAATAGGTATTCTGTTCTGTTTTCTCTATTATTATTCTCAGGTGATAAAAGCAACACCTCCTTGCAATGGAAAGGATTGCTCCAACATCAAAACCTTCAGCAGGATCAGCTTTGATTGCACGAAGTTCTTCGTTGGTTTCACGGGCAACCTTATGCCAAGTAGGAGAGCAAATGGAAAAAAAAATTAAGGAACACATTTAGCATTAACATGACATGCTTTGCAGGTCAACCAGATTCATTTGAAAGTCTTCAATCCACCTTACCACTCTGATTTTCTCTTCTTTGTCAGATATACAAGGAAGAATGGCTCCCAGTATGTCGGCATAATAAGGAACAAGTTGGTCCCCACCAAGTTTTACAAATTCATTTATCTGCATAGTAGAATGAAAATAAAATGTTGAAATGATAAGACAAGCATAAAAGAATTATCAATACAATTCAAAATGTTATCTTCGTAAGTTTTAGAGTATGAATTCTAAGCAAAAAGGAAAGTACGTAGACATCCACATTGACAGATGCTTAAGCAGATATTCAAGACAAATTAAAATGTCGATAATTGTCTGAGCATATGTGTATACATGTTTATAGATGTTTGTTAAGCATATCTGTCCATAATGATTCAAACATATGACTGTATAAGAACCTCTCCTTTATTAGCTAGAAGCAACTACCCAGTATGTTGAATCTTCTTACCCATGTGATAGCCGTTAAACGGGTGAATTCATCAGGAGAAGCTGCCCTTTGCACCAATATTTCAGCCATGCGACCATAATCTACAGACTTCAAGAGTAGCACTGTTCGAGTCAGAAAATTGAAAATGAACAAAAAGATTTGTTTTTATGTCAAACAATTGATGCAATAAGAATGTTTCAGTAGCTAAAAGATGAAAGCTCCTACATGTTTAAATACAAGCACAAATACACACGTAAAATATAGACATAGAAAAGCAGTGCTTGCATAAGTTTCTAACAGCAAATGACAAAGATATAGAAACTAAAGGGAATTAACATCAAGAGAAGTCTTACTGGGGAGTTCTTAATCTCCTGGAGAAACTCCGAAAGAGCAGCATCAGCTTGTTGACGTATCTCATGGCTTGAATCACTCAACATGTTGAACAAACCTGAGATGCAGTAAAATAATAAGTTGATCGGTCATATTTTAACTGTCCTGCAAAAAGATTTTATCAACTTCCAAAGTTTCATTTACCATCAAGAAAATCTGGAAGAAAACCAAGCATATCTATATCTGGAACACTGTCCAACACAGTGATCCATCCCACCAAAAACTGACGGACATATGGATTTAGGACATTCATGCGCTCTCTCAACAAAGGTATAAATTCTTCAATGCTGACGATGAAAACAGCAAGAAAGAAAAATAATAAATAGAATTGTCCATTTTCGATGCATCTTGCAATCTTTTTTAAACTGTTGATCATATATCCAACACAGCGCACCTGAACTGATCACTTTCAGTAACGATATCCTGCATTATCATTATAGAATATGAGGTAGAAATTCAAGTGTCATGTTTTATTCAATACATACAAATATATGCTGAATTTGGATCCATACCTTTACAAGACGATCCAAAAGGTGGGCTGCACTTTGTACATTGGCATCTGAGTCCGCAGAAAGTTTACACAAGGCATCAAAAATCTGATTAAAAAATACGATAAAATCTCCTCTAACCACCTGCAAATTAATACGCAAGAGAAATTTAAAACCCAAGAAACCGACAGAAAAGAATATCAATTTAACTTACAAAATCCTTGTCTCACCTTGGCAATGTTATACAGAGCTTCACAAGCATAATAGCGAACTCTACTGTCTTGGTCAGAAAATGAATTAAGCACAGGCGGCACAATTTGCTAAACAGATGCACCCAGAATAAGGAAAAAGAAAATAACTTTAGAGAGACAAGAATTAGATGGAAAACAACTTTCTTTGTCAAATGAAATAAACATCCATTAACAGTCTGGAACAAAAACTGTTAATCTAATGCACTAGTTCACAAAAACTGGAAGTATGGACTGTGGATGAACAAATCTAATGCACAATGAGATTAGATAATAAATCTGAATAATTATAAAATAACTGCAGAGCAGTATGCAAACAATGAGGTTAGACTTCCTAAATCCTTCATGCATTCCCAGTATTGTCACTCCCAATTATCACGATTTCAAGTATGGCGAGCACCTTCATAAGAAGAGAGATAACAAGAAATATATATTCCACAAAATGATAGTTGGCAATATTTGTCTTCTACTGGGCACAAAAATCACATTAGTATCCCCACTTCTAAGATGACCAAACAAGCTCCATATTATCACTTAGCTAAATTGAATTATTTTGAACTTAGGACCCTAAAAGTAGATCCTATAATAGCATAAATTCTTGAATTATTTCAGTGTCATTAGATGCATCTTGTTCTTCTCATGAAACGGAATTGCTAGCATAGAGAAAATGGCTCCAGAATCTCTGGAAATATCTTCCTGACCATATCATTTTCCCAAGCCTTCAATTGCTGGAACACGAAATCTCCAAAAGTAATTCTGAAAGGAATGTATGCCTATATCTCCCTCTCATTATTCTTACTCCTTTCCTAAGAGGCACCGTCGCTTTTCAGTCTTAATAACTTTTGAAACAATCAAACTCTCCAGATTCTTCAGTTTGCCTCGTATATAAGTAGGAATCCACGCATGGGCCAACATAATTTCTACCCTAATTGCATATCAATAGTTCTTGATGCACCCCATTTATGTATTTGGACCCCAAGGACCCAAAATGTATTATGCTAAAAATAATCAAGAAGACACCAATAACTTAAGACTAATAAGAATAAGAAGAAACAAAAGTATGAAAGTACATAGAGAAGCACGTCAGGTCACTTACTTCAAGATGTTGGGCTGCTTCAACACTCAACCCTACTGTAGCAGCAGCTAATCCTATCAATCCTCCCTACAGTTAATTATATTTTTCAACAGAAGTTTCAAAAACCAGAATAACCGAAGGTACAAGAAAATTCATAAATCCCCATACATAACTGAAATTATCCATTAATCTCAATGGAAAACGAACCTTACGGTGGTTGGCCTGCGGAGAGTAGGTGAACTCCGTGGTCAACAAATTGATCACGGCCGATATCTTCTCGTGATCTCCAATAGCCGCCAGCTGCTTCACTATCCCCTCAAGCTAAACAAAACACACATATTCAAAAATCAAAAACCATTTCAAAACCCTAGAAATCACAACCAACCACCTCGAAAAGAGAAAGAGAAACAAACTTCCATACCTCGAGAGCCGCATTCTTGCGCTTCTCGTAGAGCTTGTCGGAGAGATTACGGAGGACGGAGGCCGGAATCACCGAGAGCGCTTCGGCCATGTCACGAACGCCGCAGTCTTCAGAGACCAGAGAGCGAACGCCACAGAGAGAGGTGCAAATAAACACCAAACTTTCACACACAGTGTGTGCGCGATGCCGTCGCGAGAGAGCGATGATTTCAAAAATTTTCTGAGAGAAAACCGAAACCGAAATCCAACTGATCTTCGTCTTCTGCTATTATGAATGCAACCATTCCAGAGAAACGTTTCGTTTTCTCGTTTTTCTTTTCTTATTTTCTTTTTGTTTTTTTCCCCCCAGAGATTAAGGAGAGGAATATATATCAGATGTGGAGATAAATAGGAAAATATGAAATCGACGGTAATTAAGAACTTAAGAGCGAGATGATCCTTTCCTTTTTCTCACTTTGGATAACTCTGTCCACTGCAGCAAAATAGTCAAAACTCAAAACGGGAGATTTAACAATATGCTACTTTATTCAAAATGATCTCGTAAAGAAAGGAAATAATAATAAATAAATAAATATTTTTTATTATTTTCCATATTTTTGTGAAATCTGAAAAATTTAAGGTGATGTCAATTTCAATTTGGATTTCTAAATACAATGTCAAATGTGGATACAAAGTCAACTTTTGTAGCGTCGTAGGCAAAATTACCAAAATACCAGTCTTAGTAGACTCGAAGTTTTCCTTCCTTTTCTTTTTTAATAAATTGATGTCATTGTTAACTCAAATTTTAAAATTAGGGACTTGATGTAAAATAGTAATGCTTATTTAATAATAAAGAACAAATAAGCAAAACACAATTGACTCCTTTAATAATTTATGTTGCTTTATTATATGATTCTTTAAAACCACATTGTACTTAAAAAAAAAAGTATGTAGGAAAGAACTACCGTGTGTCTATTGTCTCGTTTTAGTCGGTTTATGACGAGGACATGGGCCTAACCTTATCTTGTTGGATCTAAAATTCCTTCTACCACGGGACCAAACGCAAGTAATGGCAAAGCTAAAAAAGCAGCCTTTAGTCCCATTTATTTTTCCTTGTCAACTTATTCAATCTGAACTAAGATAAGCTGACTCGGAGGAAGCAGAAAGCTTTTGAATTGTAGTTTGTTTGTGACGTGTCATTGTCTTATTAAGTAACATGGACATCAACCTTTTGAAAAATCATAGCAGGATTTGATTCCACGCGCAACAGACTAATTATTTTTTTTTTCATCTTAATCAATTGAAAATCAATTGTTTGATCTTTTTTCTTGTTGGTTCTTTTAAACCATTTATGAAATCTCATCTTAGTTATTTGTACTATAAAAGTGTTCGACCTCTTACATTATCCACATAATAAATTGAGAGAATTCTACAAATTATGAAAAGAAGGTTAGGTAAGAAATGTTAGCTCCCTTAGAGCTCTAAAACTATTTATAATAACTTTTGGACATTTTTAGTAATGTAACTGAAATAAAGTTTTCTAATTTTAATTAAACTTTAACTAGAATTATAATTAATTCTAATTACATATTAATTATGTTCAAATAAGATTCAATATTTCATACTAATCTTTATCTTTGTTTTTTTGGTTTACAAGGAAAAGAAACAAAAGCGACTGGCACTCGAATCCTATCTCCCTACGAGCATAGGATTCTACGGTAAAGAGCTTCACTCATGTCTTAGTGTAGGACTTCTTTAATGCTCGTTGGAGGCTCTTGAAGAATATACAGACCCTGAAAGAATTAAATCGTTAATAAAATCGCAGACTGTCCAAAATTAATTTTTCCGCACGAGTAAATCAACAATCGT
>JANZLF010143196.1:0-11423 GCA_026546835.1 Erythroxylum foetidum | reverse complement strand
GATGATCACTTGTTTTCTTTTAATGGATTAGTTCTATAGATTTTGCTTCCACATTGGGGCATGAGTACTCTCGTACTCAATGATATGTTTATAATAAGTGGAGTTTCTGGCTACCTAATCATAGAAAAAGTCGATAAGGATAAAATATTGGACATCATCCTTAAAGATCGCGACAAGACATGTTTCACTCAATTAAGAACTCTGGTTTGACATTGAAGAACTACATATATTCTCCACATGCACAACTTTGGCGAGACCCTGTCAAACATTGCACCAATTGAGCAAGATATGATTTTAGACCAGTCTTTTGAGTCTTGCCGTATTTGTTTCTTAGTAATTGGGATTGGAATCATATGCCATTATGGTTAATAAAGGAGCCTAATGAAATTGTAGACACTGAATGTTGAGAGATACATGGTCCTTGGACCACTCCAAGATAGGTGGTCTTGTGAGCACTTTTTCCCACTTAAAACACTTTCGCTAGTCATGTGTTCACATCACGTTCAATTTTGAGAGGATACCAAAAAGAAATTTAATGGAACAAGTTTAGAAAAAGAAAAAGAAAATAGAAGCATTAACAAGGAAGGACTGTCCCTGTGAAACAAATGAAACAAAAGATTATTATTGAAGAAATGAATACAAATCATTGTGAAATGAGACATTGGCATGTGATTAATCATTTGAGTATAATACGGTAAGCAAACACATTATAGGACAGAATTTTTATGTCCTCATCATTCGTTTTTACCCCACAGGCGGTAACCAAACGCAGGTCAAAGACAAGAAACAGACGGGACAATGCCACGAGGCCTAGGGAAGAGCAGACCCTGAGAGCCGACAGTCAAGATACAGCATACGACTCTCCAAGTTGTATATCACCACTTCAGACCACATAGGTTTCTTTACTTAACGTACCTGCAATTAACTTTAAATAATCTGTATTGGTCCACTTTATTTGTTGGGCTCCTTAATTAGTAAAAGCTTTTGAGACGCTAAGCACAAGTTGTGAGCCTTATTTGTGTATGTAACTTGCTTCATCATTAGAATTAATCTACTTTTGAATTTCCAACAATAGCTTCAATATAATAGTTATTTAATTTAAAGGTGTTAGAGTTAGAAGGATTTTTTTTTTGGGGGAGATTAGGATTTTTGGAAAGTGAATGAGGAGTGTGTTTGGAAACTAGGTTATGCTATCCTAACTTTGAGATAAGGGTGTTTAGAAACAGGAATCACTTATACTCCATTAAGGATAAAGTAGTCTTAACATAAAATGTGATTTGTTTGACAAACAAAGTCAGTATAACCTTAAGCCAGAACAAGAATGATTAGATACAAGTTTAATTGTAACTTAAACCTACAATTATAAAGATGAATAAAAATACCTTAGGAACGGAGTAATATATTCTTATTTACTCTTTTAACCTGCATCACTCTTTTATTATCACATTTGTATGTGGGTCTACCGAAAATAGCCTCTCTATTGTGTAGAGATAAGGCCGTATATTATCAGACCTTCTCAAACTCGATTTTATTGCGACACTTCGGACTGAGTGTGATGATGATGATGATGATGATGATGAATAATATATTATTAGTTTAACTCAATTTTCAAATATAATTTAAAAAGTTTTAAATTCAAAATCAATTACAAAATTAAATCATTTATTTTTTAATATGATTAAGATTGATAATTAAATTGATTCATAAACTTAAATTTTATAAGAGTTGTTTCTAAAACTAAATTAATTAATTAGACTCTTTAAAATTAAGAAAAATATTTTCTTTAATAATTAAGAAAAGTGCTTCTTAATTAAATTCATCTTCCCAATTTGATTTAAATAAATTAAATTTATTTTTTATATTAATGAGAGAATTATTATTCTATTTATTCAGAAATAGTTTCTTTGTTTACGAAAAAAGTTTCTTGAGTTATTAGAAAATCTATTTTCTTGATTAAATTTGAAAATAATTTTGTTTGTTAACTGAGAAAATTGAGATTTTAAAATTTTTTAAGATAGTTTTCTAATTTATTAAGGAAAGATTTTTAGTTAATTTAATCTCTAAATAAATGATATAAAGGGCTTTTTTAATTAAATTTAAAAGTGACTTATTTAATTTGAAATTAGTTTATTTTAATATTAGAAATAATTTCCTTATTAAAGAAAAGTTACTTAGAAATAGTTTTCTAATTAGATTAAAAATAATTTTCTAATTGAAAATTTCTTATAAGATTTTGAAGAAGTTTTTCTAAATTATAATAATTAAGAATCATAATTTATTGAAATTTATTTAAATTAAATTTTGTTAAAGGAGTCAATGCAGAAATAAAATCATAATTTATTGAAAATTTATTTTAATTAAATTTTGTTAAAGGAGTTAAGGTGGAATTAGTTTCTATTTGAATTTGAAAATTATTTTAAAGTTAAATTAAATTTTTATTTAGAATAGGAGTTTAATTCATTTATAAATCAATGAGTTTAATATAATTTAATTATCTAAAGAGTTTAAAATATTGTTTTAGATTATAATAATCAATAACTACTTAGACCATTTCCTCAAGAGCAGAAGTTGGAAATTTACACTATGTAATAAAGCGTATATTGAAAATTAGGTTAGAATCATCTGCCATTATGGTTAATAAAGGAAGCTAATGAAATTGTAGACACTGAATGTTGAGAGATAAATGGCCCTTAGACCACCCAAGATAGGTGGTCTTGTGAGCACTTTTTCCAACTCAACATTTTTGCTGACCATATGTTCACATCTACGGTTAATTTTGAGAGGTTAAAAAAAGGAATTAGAAGCCTTAGCAAGGAAGGACTGTCCCTATATAACAAATGAAACAAAAGATGATTATTGAAAAAATGAATACAAATCATTGTGAAATGAGACATTGGCATGTAGACCCAAGGAAATCATGTCATCTCCTAGTTAAAACTAATCTATCCGGTAACATTGTTTTTCTATGTGCTAGATATTATACACAAAAGTCCACGAAAGAAGTGATATAAACATTTCAATGCTAGGAGAACAGATTTTCTGTAAACATGGTAGGAATATCATACACGAATAGAAGATCTGTCCCGCAATGTCATGAGGTCCAGGCAAGTTATTAGAGTGTCCCATATTATTTAGATATGAAAATATTAAAGAATTTATAAGTGGTAAAGATCAACTATCTAAATAATTAATTCTAATTACTTAGATAATAGTTAACTCAAACCTAATTCTTGTGAATAAACTCTACACGTTATCTATATTAAAAATTCAATACAAGAGCCGACATGATGGAAAGACCTTGAAAGCTGAAAGGGAAGAGACCACCTATTATTGTCTACGACTGTCCAAGTTGTAAATCACCACTCAGGACCACACAGGCTTCTTTACTTGTCAACTTACCTGCAATAGAATCTGTATTGGTCCACTTAATTTGCTGGGATGGTTCTAAAACTTCTAATGATGTAGAACCAGTATGATATAAGGTGGTGAAATATGGTTGATGTGATTGATAGATATGGGGCCCAACACTGGCCTGACAGTCCAATACGGAAGCGAGTGTGGTGTGGCACTGAGACCATTTTTAAGCTAACGTGGCAAATAGTCAGATGATACGTCGGTAAGAGATAACTAATTAGGTGTCGACACGTGGCCTCTTGATTAATAGCTTCTGCTACATGTTTTGGCTTGAAAGGATGTTTCTTCTGAGATATAAATTAAAAAAGACGACCTCGTTTTGTATTGTCCTCGACGTCCCAACTACAGAATGTTTCCTGTTTTTTTTTTACCAACTTTTAAAAGGTCTAGGTCTTTTGTCTAACATTATTTTGTTTTATTTTGTTTTATAAAATTTTAGACATTTATTTTATAAGATTTATATAAAATTTATATAAATAAATAGATTAGATTTATTAACCACAATAAGACATCATAATATTGAACAGAAAATCTGAACTCCTTGAAAAAAAAAAAGGAAGAATAGCCACTTGAACTGATTGCTACTGATGACAACTTAACCGAGAAAAAGAAAGAAAGAATAACGAATATACTCCCGTCTATCCAATTACTTTGTCTCTATACGCCCTAGACTCTACAAAAAGTCCTGAAAAAAGTGACGGATCACGACTATGTTAATAATGGACAAAAAGGTCTTGAAAGCCAAAGTGAAGAGACCACCTATTACTGTCCACGATGATCCCAGTTGTCAGTTTGTCCACGATGATCCCAATTGTCAGTGAACACCTAAGACCACAAGATTCTGTATTTAATTAACTTAAACTTTATTAATGGATTCAAAACCGGAGCTCAAACATGTCCTCACATCTGCGAACTCCATACAGTATATATATGGAAGCATGAAACAAATTCCCCCTCCAAGCTAATCGAAGTTGTACCAATTGTACAAAGAGTGTGTAGTGATCAACCCACCTCTTGAAAACATGCCAGAAACAATCAATGCAGTGATTCTTAACACGATCAACCAGTTTGTGTTCTGTCAGATTGCTCCAAATCTTTCGTTCCATTCCATCGTTGCCTTCATCATCCCTGTGCTCCTTAACTTGCTTCAACTCAAGTATCAGGGAAATGCTTCTGATTCTGCATTTGAAGAACATCCCATCAGAGTTCTGCTCGCTACTGGTTGTTTGTTGGTTTATTGTCTGGGCTGTGCCGTCGAATTGGCGAATTTCTCAGGCAATGCTCAAATGTACACAATTTTTGTTCATCGTTTTAATTTCTTTTCCGGGTCGCTATCTATAGCTTTCCTTGCATCAATGATCTTTCCAAGCTCAATCCACCCATTCTTGTATGGAATCTGTGTCATTGCTTCGGTGGATCATCAGTTTCTCTTCAACACAATTGAGAAGTTCATAAATTCGGTTTATGTCCCCATTAGGAGTATAATTCGTACAAGGTTTCACACACTGCGGGATCGACGAAGCATACTTCCTGTGTACCACAACTAGGACTCTACTGTACTAGTTGTTTGGAGTCATGAACCGGGTTGTTATGACCTGACTGAAGGTTGAGGAAGACCCTTTCTATCAAACGAGTCGTTTCTTTATTTAAAAAAAAATTCAGAGTTGCAGAGGCTTGAACCTGAACCATAATCTTATGTTTAGAGTTGTTTTCGGAAGCTTTTATTTCGATTAAAAGTAGAAATCTTCAATTAAGTGAAGTGTCTCGTAACCTCACAGTGAAGTGAATCCTACTTGCATTGTTGAGTAACCGGTTTTGGTATAACAACGCAAAAACTGAAATCTGTTCGAGTTTCCTCTTCATGAATTCGGGGATTAAATCACGAAATTGTTGAATCCACCATCTTCTCAGGATGTCGACCTGAAAATGAGCGACCGGCGAGCCGATCCGAAAAGGACCTGCATTTGATCAGATCGACTTTGTCTGTTGGGGGTTTGGATTGGAGAGAGATTTCAGGTTTGAGTTGTTAAAGAAGAAGAGAAAGAAGGAGCTATTACCATATCTTCATCTTTTACCTGATTTTGCGTTTCTCAAGTTTGTCTTCTTACATTTACCAGAAGTGCTTCTCACCACAAATCTGCTCTTGCTCATACGGCTGCTGCATTTATTTTCCTTTTCTTAGATTAGCTCTGTATCGCCAATCCTGTAATTGTTCCTAGCGACTAACAAGTTCGGTTTTTTAGTAATAAACTCAATGATAAAGATTAAATTTATATCAATAAAATTAGAATTATTTTTTTAGTATACAAATAGTAAATGATTAAGAGGAAAAAATAACGATGAAGTAGGTTCTAATAATAGAGTAATTATAGGTTTTTTTTAATATCTCTGCAATTACTATTGTTTAAATTGAAATTTTTTATATCAACAAAATTACAATCATTATTCTTTAAGGACATATATACGAAATAATTTATAAATTTTTTAGATAAATTATTTGAATAATTTAATATCAAGTGGATGCTTGTAAAACGTTTTAGAATAGTTTGTTTCACAACGTAGACCATTTCCTCAAGAGCAAAAGTTGGACACTGAATGTTGAGATTAGATTAGATTAGATTAGAATCATATGGTTAATAAAGGAATCTTATAAAATTTTGGACACTGAATGTTGAGAGATAAATGGTCCTTAGACCACCCAAGATAGGTGGTCTTGTGATCACTTTTTCCCACTTAAAACACTTTTGCTAGCCATGGGTTCACATCTACGGTCAATTTTGAGAGGATACTAAAAAGTTTAGAAGAAGAAAATGAACTTAGAAGCCTTAACAAGGAAGGACTGTCCCTGTGTAACAAATGAAACAAAAGATTATTATTTAAAAATGAATACAAATCATTGTGAAATGAGACATTAGCATGTGATTAAGCATTTAAGTATAATATATATAAAGTGTCCACTTAAAAATATCTAATATAAAATTGAGTGTGTCAATTAATTAATTTATCTGAGAAACAAATTTAAGTGTGTATTTGATAATTTATCTGACACTCATTCAAAGAATAACCAATGTAGGTCTTAGAAAATCATGTCATCTCCTAATTAACATTAGTCTACCCGAAAACTTCGTTTTTGTACGCATTAGATTACACAAAATGTCTATCAAAGAAGAGATAGAAGCGCGACAATGCCACGAGGTCCTAGGGAAGAGCCCACCCTGAGAGCCGAAAGGGGAGAGAACACATATTATTGTGTACGACTGTGCAAGTTGTAAATCACCACTCAAAGCCACACTGGTTTCTTTACTTAATTATTCAAAGAGTTTAAAATATTGTTTTAGATTATAATTATCAATAACTAAAATAAAAAAGCTAGATGTTTCATGTATATATATAATTTGATTATATTGACATGAAAAATTGTATGGTATTATATGTTTGATATATTTTGATGCATATTTGATTGTATGTTATTTTATATGTATAATATTATTACGTCTAATTTTGAGTTTGATGTGATGAATAAAATTAAAATTTTCATTCAAATGTTAAGTATATATTTTGAACATGATTGTTGTTTTTCATTATTATAAGTATACATCAAATTTATATTTATTGTTAGGATTTTTGTGTAAGTTCAAGGATGCTTTATCCGAGTAATGTTTAGTCTTATAACAGTGAATCTTAATTAAATTTGTATAATTTGGATAAACAAACTTATAATCACATGAATTTAAAGGTAATGTTAGGAATAATATATAAGATATGGTTTAACAAGAGTTGTTACCTAACGGTTTTGAGAATCACATAAGATGTTATCAACAAATTTTTTATTTACCTAATTTAAGTTTAATTAGTTTCTTGAGCAAACTTAAGATTAACTAAGTTTAAATGGATCTTAGCCCACTAAAGAGATTAGAATAATTGTTTTAAAAATAATGAGGGCTACTATTTTGAATAAAGTAGTGGAAGTAATGAGATAAATGTTTAAAGTCTTAATCTTATTTAGTTCTTATAACATATAACTAATTACTTGCTTTTCCTATATTTATATTTTGTTAATATAGTTGATACTAAGAGTTAGTGAACAAAATTTCTTAGACATAGAATAGTTTTGAGAGGAGTTCTCAAAGTTACCCAAAAAAAAGTCTATCATACAATATTGGTATTAATCCTTATTGAAAGTTTGGTAACAAAAGTTTAGAGACATGTCAATATTATATAGATGAAAAATATAACGACATTTCGAGTTAACTACTATCTTATAACCTCTAATGGCATCATGTAAGATATATATCAATACTATGATAGTATAATACAAATAGTAGGATGAAAGTAGAGTTTAGAGGTATAGTACCTTATGGAATTGTTTCATTCAATTTAGCACACTAAAAGCATACATATTGACTACAACTGATGGCATTGGCTTAAAAATGATTGTGTTTGTCATTAAAAGAAAAATGATCGCATGACTTTTCTATCCCATACAAAATATGATGGAGATCATATATATTCTAATTCACGTTTTTTAGTATTTGATACTAAATTAGATTCAGCGTTATTACAATGTTTAAGACATGATAAAAAAATATTATTGAGTAAAAGTAATTAATCCAAGTTTATACAAATAGTTTGTGATACAATCAGCCTTCACAATAGAGTTCCATGCCTTACACATTAACCTGACAAGCTACATAAACCAAATCGTCCAATTACAATGTAACATGCTTCAAGGATTAAACAAGCAATGCAAGCTCTTGTTCAAGCCCAAATCATAAAGCAAGTATATGAGGAGACCAAAACATCCATAGAAGAACATCAAGGCATGTCCAAACTTGTGACTTTAGTAAAGGAGGCGTTAGAAGAGGTTAGTAATTAGTTATTTTTGGAAATAATCTCCAGCCTTGTTTGGGGCACATTTTTAGTTTATTGTTTATTATCTCTTATTTTAGGCCGAAGGACTTGTTTATGGGTTGTTCTTTTAGTTAGTAGCATGTGCTTTATTTATTTAGGCTATTTTGATACTTATTTGTTTTAATGCGTTTAGCTCATTCTTAAAAGGATTTGGATTAGATTATGTTCAATGGGCTAGATACTCTTGAATTTGTTAGGGTTAGCCTAGTTTTTATTAAATGGGCTTGTAAACCCATTCCTATTAGGTTAGGACTTGGTCAAAGGTATTTATACCTTATTATATCTTTGTAACCTAGTGGGATGATTAAAAAATTTTCATAGTTGGATTCTTCAAGTGAGGCGTGAATGTCTTCATAATTACTTCAAGAAATTGATTTACATCAATAAGTAAGTACTTACAACATAAATTGAATTTTGATTTCTTTGGGATTAGGTCTCAAACTTATGATATGGGGTTTGATCTAGCATGTTCTTATGATAGAAAGATTAGAGTTTTGATTCAATAGGATTAGGGAGTTTCAAGAACCTTGTTTTCTTAGGGTTTCCATATCATCTTGTTATCAGAGTTTTGACTTAATTCTATTGAACTCATAGTATCTTTATTGTATTTTTCTTATTCGTTTCTTAAAAAAAGTGAATAGTGTCAAAAAAGTGAACAGTGCCAAAAAGTGAACAATAGCTAGAAAAAAATCGTGACAGTGTTGGAAAAATTGAATAATAGCTGAAAAACTGTGAATGAACGAGTGAATAGTAGAAAAATAAAAAATAATAAAAAGTAGCAAAAAATGAAAAAGAAAAAACCACTGAAAACATGTTGAGTTACCTACTTTAAACCTTGGGTAGATTTGAAATTTGTTCTTTGAGCTCTCGGGTCTTTGTTAAGTTTTACAATATATTGAGTGTCTTTCTTTAGTTTACTTTCTTGTTTGTGCCTTACTTTGCTTTCATTACATTGAATTGGACAATCTTGCATTCCTATTATTCAATTATAAACAAAAATCATTGCATACACATCTTTTCTATCCCTGTATTAGCATACTATTTTGTTTCTGTCCGTGCATTACTTTGCTTCTAGAATTGTTCTTATTTCATTTCTTGTTACGATTTACTTGCTCTTTCCAATTAATTTATGTTGCTTGTCGTTTTCTTATTTCTGTTGAATTGGCTTCTGAAAAGTAACTTTAAAGACATCACTTGAGAGGTATTTAACACCAGATATATTTTGTGTTAGGAGCTCAAATTTCAAACCTCCCAGCTTATAGGAGTAATCTTGGGGAGACAAAAGAGCTTCAAAAGCAAGTGGAGGAACTTTTAGAGAGGGAGCATGTGAGAGAAAGCTTAAGCCCATGCGCAATCCTAGTGTTATTAGTGCCAAAGAAAGATGAGACTTGGCACATGTGTGTGGATTGTAGGATAGTGAATAAGATAACGATAAAGTATCGCCACTCAATTCCTAGATTAGATGATATGCTTGACGAATTACATGGTGTTTGTTTCTTTACAAAGATTGACCTTATGAGGGACTATCATCAAATTAGGATGAAAGTAGGAGATGAATGGAAAATAGCTTTTAAAACTAAAAATGGTTTATATGAATGGTTGGTTATGCCTTTTCATTTGACAAATGCACCTAGCACTTTCATGAGATTGGGGAACCATGTTGTGCTTGAATTTATTGGTAAGTCTGTGGTTGTCTATTTTGATATTATTTTGATTTACAAAAAAAGCCTTGATGAGCATTTTTTACATCTTAAATCTGTACTAGAGGCGTTTAGGTGTGAAAAGCTTTATACTAAACTTAAAAAGTGTTCTTTTTGTATGAATAAAGTTGTATTTCTTGGCTTTGTTATTTTTGCCCATGGTGTTCATGTTGATGAGGAGAAGGTTAAGGCTATCAAAGATTGGCCTAATCCTAAGTATGTTGGTGATGTGCATAGTTTTCATAGTTTGGCTAGCTTTTATAAGCAATTTGTGAAAGATTTTAGCACCATCGCCGCACCATTAACTGAAATCATTAAAAAAGATGTTAGTTTTAAATGGAGTGAGGCACAAGAACTTGCGTTTAATGCTCTGAAAGATAAGTTATGTTCTGCACCTATTTTAAGTTTGTCTAACTTCAGTGAAACTTTTGAGATTGAATGTGACACCTCCGAGTTAGGTATTGGTGCTGTTTTGATACAGATTAGGCATCCTATTGTATACTTTAGTAAAAGGCTTCATAGGCTACAACTGAATTATTCCACTTATGATAAGGAGCTATATGCCTTGGTGAGAGCATTGGTGTTGGACCCGAACTTTTCTTGAAAGTTAGAACTATTAATTGAGAAGTTGTTAGTGATTAGTTATGAGTAAAGAAAAAGCAGAGTTCTTGAATTTGAAAAAGATTGATTAAATCAAAGTGAGAGGATCGGTTAAAAGAGTATGAGTTGGATATTTTTCTAAACATGTTTCAGTATTTTGGCGATATCTCGATCTGTGGAGATCCAATTGAGTTGATTCTTGTTGAAAAACAAACTAGAGATATGAAGCTACAAATTATCTAAAGGAATAGAAATTCAATTTAGTCCCTAAGACTTTCAATTTCTGGAGTAAAGTTGAGTATAGTGTACAGTCTCGGTTTAGTAACAGTCCGAAAGTATTTTGGCCATAACTTTTGCTCTAGTCATCCAAATGAGATGATTCTTAATTTGAATTAAACTAAAAAGATAAGGCTACAAATTTTCTGATGAAATTTAGTTTTAGATCAGTCTCTAAGAACGTCAATTTTTCGTATGGAAGTTGAGCGCAGAATATTATTTTGGTATAAGAATAGTTTGGAAATGTTTAAGCTATAAATTTCATATTATTGAACCAAATTGAATGATTTGGATGTCATTAAAATTAAGACAATGAAGAACATTTCTCTAAAAGGAAGTGCAAGCAAATTCCTTCAATTGCATGATTATAAAAGGTGTTGATTTTCGGAAGGAATTAAGCATGATTTAAATAAATTTTGAGGTCTTAATAGAGTATTTTTGTGGAATTAATTAGCATGTTAATGGGAGTTAATTAGCATGTTAATTTGAGTAAGATCATATGGCATAGGTTGATTGAATTAT
>JANZLF010143023.1:0-11438 GCA_026546835.1 Erythroxylum foetidum | reverse complement strand
TTACAAAACTGTAACTGAAGAAGATAAAGTTACATGTAAATACACTTGCTTTCCAGGGCACTATATTTACATAACTCTAACAACAGGTTCCACATTGCCTTTTGTATGTGAGAACACTGATTGAATTATCAAAATAGGACCAGATGTAGTTGAGGGTCTAGATTGATCTTCATTAGGCCTGGTGTGGAGAGATTTCACAGTTCTATCTCGTAAAGTCTTAAGCATAGGAGGAGTGGTGGTGTGTAAGGAATGCCTATGAGAAGCATAGAGCACCTTTTGATAATTAGTGATCCATTCAGTTGACATCAACTTTTTAAGCTCCATTGGTGGCAATTGCTTCAGGATCTGAATAGTGGTAGTTTGGTCATGAGCTTTGTCTGCTACCATGTACAAGGCATCTGAAGTGGAATTGGGAAATTTGAGATCTATTGCATGATTCTGCAAATGGTAAATCATTTGATAGTGTAAAGTGGCCATAATGGTTGTAAGATCTTATTGTACTCCAATAATTTGGATCTATACTTAAAGTCATTAAGATAAAATAGAATCATCCAACCTAATACTGAAATCAGGGGCAATATTGAGGATGACACTTTCATTATTGAGGGTTGTCAGCATAATACTAATTATTACATTTTGATATGTAATATAGGCAATGTCAAGAAGAGATATCTTAGCTATAGTAGGAATTTCTTTTCTTCCATGGAAGGTGAGCACAAGATGAATAGCTCTAATATAAAGATAAGTATGATTCTATTCTCTCTAATGAGAGATGAGCTCATTTGGAATCTGTAGCTTCACATATTGTTCTAGGGTGGTAGCTTTTAGACCATTTTACTCCAAATGGGAGCTTTGTATGATTTTTTTTAACTTTTAGATGATGTGTGGACAGAATGGTTCTTGTCCAAGAGCAGTCACAGGAGTAATATTGTAGGGATTGAGTAAAGATAAAGAAGTATCATAAATATGACTTTCTGAAAAAAAAAGGCAATTTGAACAAGATTTTTAATTTTATTGAAAAGAGTACGTTAAATATGAGAGGAAGATTGGCAACAAAAACGCTTGAAGAAAGATGAACAAGGTCACTTGGTAAGGTATTCATGGCTTAAGAAAACTCCTTGCTCTCATTTGGGTCATTTGGAAACAATTTTTCTGTTAGTTAAGAATAAAGTTGCATACTATTGAACCTTCTTATACTATGCAAGATTTCTACCGAGTGTTTACGTTGTTATTGTTTCAAGGCATATTTTATTAAACCATTGAAATTTGGTACTGGGGTCACTAAAATTTGCTATATTGCTTATGTCCATTTCCCAACTTTATAGAAAATAATATTATAGTTTTGATAATGTAATACGGCATTGTGAGGGGAATAGATCATCTATTCCGATTATGATATTCTTATCATGTTCTATTAAATTTCATTAACATATTTATGTAATTTGTTTAATTTTAATTTATCCCAAAAGATAGATTAAATGAACGAGCTCACAATGCACATGAAATTTTTTGTTCTGATTACGGTATTACAGCTTTGTTATATTAAATTTCATTCACATACACCATAACTGGAACAAAAGATTTCATGTGCATTGTGAGATCTTGTATTTAATCCATCTTTTGAGATAAATTATGTAAAGAGATTTAATAGGAAAGAGTTGCAATACTGTCATCGGAACAAAAAAATTCTATGTGCATTGTTGATCTATCTTTTGAGATAAATTAAAATTAAAAAATTAAACAAATATCTAGCTGGAGCGTGAGAGGTGAGGTACTGACGGTCCAGAACTAAAGCTGAGACGTCTGCAGAGAACAATAAGGGAAAAAGCTGGAATCCAGCTTGCATGGTGGTTACGTTAAGGGAAGGAAAGGGCGCATAGTCTAGTGGTGATGTTGACATCCACATCATTGGAGATGCTTTCCACGGCCAAGAATATGTTCCACAGTGGCTTTTCATTTTTGTATTTTCTATTGGTGAAACTGACCTCCTAGTCCGTACTACCGTGTCTTTCTTTCAAGTTGATAATTATATTTAATGTTTTGTTGATTTAACTGGGGAATTTCGCAGGTTTACATTTGAACCATATTTTATTTGCGATTGAAAATCAATATAAAATAATAAAATAATCGGAATAGATGTCAAGTTCTTGGTAATATGGTGTTTAGATTAAATTACATCAATTAATGAAAAAAATTAAGTGCTATAGACGATCTGAACTCAAAACATTCTTGTTCCAAGACTAGATTTTTCTACATAAATTTGACATTAACAAATCCTTTTATAGGTGATTTTATTTATGGTCAATCAAAGAGGCAACATATGAAAGGAAGGAAATATTCATTATTTGGATCAGGAAGTTAAGTAGAACCATAAATATCTGATTCAAATAGGTAGCCTAGGTGTATGGAATGCTTTCATAAATTTGGACAATGGTTAGCTTTCTCATACTTAACCAAAAAACATGGCTCAAAGAGCAACAGTTAGAAGCTATTTTCATTATACTAAAGACATAAGTTAGATGAGGCAACATTTTCGTTATGTAATAAGTACCGCAACCATAGACAACACTTCCTAACACTATGTTTGGCTGAAGATTTTATAATGGAATGCAATACAATGCAATATTATTCTATCGTTTAAGAGGAGGCTTTATAATAGAATATAATGGAATCTAATAAGAGAGGGTGGTTTCATATCACACCCTATTTCATCCTAAACAACAAAAATAAAATACCTATGATTTGGGAGTTTAGGATAGGATATAAAATAATAAGTCACTTTATACTATATTACATTATAAGCCCGTCATCTAAATAATATTTTACTATATTACATTATGAGCCTTTTCATTCTTAACAAACAACAATTTTCTAATATTACATTTATTTACGTTCCATTATATTATAAACCATTTCATTCTATTATATTCCATTAAAAACTTTACATCCAACCAAACATTAGCTAAGGTATTGACATGAAAATGATTTTGTATTCAGTCTCCCAATTATCTAGATTGGAATAAACCTAAAATTTCAATAAACTCTGCTTCCGATTTGCCTACCCTCGTAATTTCACTGATGTGAAAAATGATTTTGTGGGCGCTCACAATGGCCTAAAATTTTAGTCTGTCATTTCACTAGGATGGATTAGAGTACCCACAAACTAAGACATGAGATCATTTATTCCACTTACCCAATTCTAGCCCAATTTCATCCTGTCTCAACCACACAGTCAAATGTTCCCACAAACCAATGGATTGGTGAGAACCAATTGACCAATCCTTTAAGGTCTACAAACAAAAGTTGAACAAGCCAAGGGTACCTAGGTAGAAGAGACGTATTGCATAATATGAGTATATCATATTACACCAAGGAGTTCAACCAAAGAGTCACCTTTCAACTTAGCATTCAGTGTTCGGAAGCTAGTTCTACTGGATCCAAAAGGTTGATAGGGTTAGTATGTACTACCATTAATGCCCCAATAAAATGGATGTCATTTCTTGGAAACTTTTATTATAACTTATTGCACACCAACTAGAAATAACAATCATGCACAAGACGATTATGTAGCATAATCACACTGAAGATGTAGACCTACTACAAATAACAATCACGCAGATGCCAATTTACATAAAACCACTACAACAAAACGGATTTTTAGTTGCCTATTTTTATGATGATTTGAAAATCCTCACTAATAGTCAACTTTTGGTGGTAATTTGAAACTTCGTAATAAAATGTCCACCTTTTTGAGACGTTTTTTAGAATTGTTGCTAAACGCATTATTTTGGCGACGATTTATGCGAAACATCGCAAAAGACGTGATATTTTGCATTAGTTTTACATTTTAGTCGCCAAAAATCAAACATTTTTTGACTATTGCCATAATCGTCGCAAAAAATATAACTTTTGGTAAAAATTATTTGAATCGTCTCCAAAAATTGAAATAATTTAAATTTTGAGCTAATGCATTAAAACTCTATAAATTTGTTTAAATGTATGGATTTATACTCAAATGATTCATTAGTGATGGTTATTGTATATATACCACCTCTGTTCATAGAAATATTTTATGAAAATAGTATGAAGAATCTAAAAATTGCAAAATGTTTTCAAAGTTTGAAACATATTGTTGACAAACATATAGTAGATAATTTAAAATTTGAAAAGTAAATATTTTTAGATATTAAAAAAACATACCAAAAAGTTTAATGATATAAGATAAAAATATCATAAATTTAAGTTGACAACTATTCTTAATCATTAATATTCATTAACAATAAAATAATAATATATATAGACATTGAAATATGATAAGCAATATAATATAATGATATATGGTACATAACACTAGATTTTAATTAGAAGATTAACAATTCTTATAAATAAAACAATAAATAAAATTTCACTCCTATTCCATCTAAAAGAAAAATAAATAATTATTTTTTTAGATTACAAGTGGCATGAGACTTGCTAGAAAAGGTAAAGGAGTTCTCAATGTTTGGACGTCTAAGAAGGCTCCTTATATATTCAAAGGCATAAAGTGAAACAATGAAAGATCTTTTCTCAAAGTTGGTTTATTGACACTCTTTTCGAATAACGTCTTCTCTTTAACTAAATTAACAGAAGATATAGATTTCCCAGATACAGTGCGAATCATTGGATTAGATGAACTACACGTAAGATGCATTTCACCTAAGAATCAAATAATATAGAACTTAAATAGCTAATTAAGTTAAACAGTATAAGGAAAATTTGAACACCTGTATACCTAATTGAATAGACATAGTTTTTGGAATCAACGACTATTCCAAACAATATATTTACCTAATCCTGTATGAACCATTGGGATATTACTACTGCCTCCATTTCTATCTATGTTCTCTTGAAGATTCGAGTAAGCTTTACACAACATATAGTCTATACAATCATCCTTTCATATAATAGCTTACTAACTAAAAATCAGATACAAATAATAAAGAAAAAGAGGTAGTTCGGATGATACTAAAAATCTATAAGAAGAAGACTAACCACAGAAGAAAGTAGTGATTATAATTTGATGAAGAGATTTGTTGTCCACCGATTTGTTCTTCATTAGAGAGAATTTTGCTACATTCCTCCCATTAGAGCTCAATTTCGTTATCAAAAACTAATCATTGTGTCGACATTTGGCGATGAATTTATGTTAACAGTTTTATTCTGAAAAGACAATAGAAGAGATGATGAGTCATACATTTAAATCAATATGTATTTTTTTTAAAAGTGCATTGTCCTATATTAGAAGATCTAATCTATATATGTATGTATAAGAATAAAAAGGCTATAAGAATAAAAAGGCTTCCAATGGTTTACAACCTTTAACTTTTGTCAATGGAAGTTAGCGACAAATTAGTGAAAGTCATCGTAAAAATAGGCCCCAATGATTCCCGGCAAGAAATATTGATAGAATTTACTAACAAAATTTCTATCCTTTGGTAATTTACCGACAGAAAAAACTTCAACAATGTTAGGTTATTGTTTTAATTTAAAGGAAAATGAATTCGTTTGTTTAACCACAAGCAACGTCATTTCTTTATCATATTTTATCGTAGGTTAATCCCTCCTTCTCGCTTTTCATCTAGTATGTGAAAAAATTCAGAAAGCCTTTCTGTATAACCTCACCATCATCGTCTTCTAGTGTTCTCCATTTATACATCATCATTATCGTCACTTTCTCTGGTTAGTCATCCATCAGGGTTAGTTATTCCTCCTTTCCACTTGGTTTTTCATTTTTCTTCTTGTTGTAGTTAGGGAAGGTTTTTGTTTACAATTTTGGTTGGTTTCATTTGTGTTTTTTGTGTCTATTTTAGGTATTGGTGGTTCATTCTATGTCTAAAAGTGTTATTGTGGTGAAAAATGCAAGGTACTAGTGTTTTTGATAATAGTTAGGGATAAGTTTTTTAAGCCTATAAAATGTTCGATGAAAGGATTAAAGGGATATTTTTTTTTGTTTTGATATGGTAAGTTAAATAGAATCAGATAGAGTGTGGATACGATTCAGATACAATGTTTATATTTCTACAACAAATATATAATTGAATTAGTATATAGATGGTTTCTTGAATCTTAATTGTTAACAATAACAGAAGGTCAAAATATATGTTAGGAAAAAAAGTTGTCTTGATGATGGTGAATTAAGTGTAATTTGATTAGTTTAAGAAGCAAATGTAAATAAATGAGACAAATCATTTATGGCATGGCAAAACAAAGGATAGATACACATTTGGCAAGTTTATACTATAGGTTAGAATTGGTTTAAACTGTATATTGATTATAGTCTTACCTAAGGGTTGGGGATTGAAAATAAAAATGCAATACCTATAGTAGATATTAGCTCTTAAAATTAAATTGAAATGCCAAAGTTACATCTCTCTTAGTTAGGTACTAAATTCCACACTTTACATGTCTCAAATTAGTTTGTTTCTTCATTTATAGGAAACAAATTCTAACTTTCCTAAATAAATTCTTCTTCTATATTCATAGGTTTAATTTTAAAAATAAAAACTAGATATGATATACTTCTAAAATGTTTGCCATGGCATTATGTTTAAAATAAGGCCTGTTATATGTAAGAGCACAATTCTTGCTTCTAAATTAATGTTAAGCCTTATATGACTATGAATGAGATTGCATGCTACCTTATGTCCTTGCATAAAATTTATAGCTATTCTTTTCATGATAATATTGAGCTCTATGCCTAAATTTTTAACCATACATGAATATATAAGACTCCTAATGGGTGAAGCATATGTCTATGATTTACATGTATGCTTAGATATTGATGCACTATGTTCATTTTTCATCTTAGACAAAGGTTATTCAATATGAATTTTTTTCCTTTGATAATGTAAAATTATAATTAGATACTGTTGATAATTACATTTAATCCCATACCTATTACTGGAATTCTTTTATGCTTTTAGCATGCTTTTTAGTTTCTTACTTCTTTGGTGAATTTAGACAATGAGTCCTTGAAAGAATTAGCCTCTTTCTTTAATGTCTTAATCTTATGCTTTAATTCACCTAAGTTATGATTGCTAATAATATCCACACTCTTACATGATTTTATAATATATAATTCATTCTTCATCATATCAATAACAATTATGTACACATCTAAATACTTCTGAGACTCTTTTGTGCCCAGAGTATAGTTTATTCCTTTCCATACTTATGATCTCAAGACTTTAAACTATTTCATACTTATGGTCTCAGGACTTCCTTAATCTTTTCTTTCTCAATTTTATTTGTGCTACCTATAACTTCTTCCTGTTAGCCTCTTTGATTTAAGAGTGTCCTCTCTTCCTATTCTTATTGTTCTTATTTATCGTGCTACTCACATTGCATGTCTTTTTATGTCTTTATGTAAATTATTGTTATTTTTGCCTTTAATTTTATACTATTCATATGTAGAATATGAAAAATAAATGAATAAATGAATTTTCTTTCTTGCAGGTCATGTTTTGTATTGAAGAACTTCAAGATTTGTCAAACATCATTCATCTTCTTTGTAGTTTGCCATTGTTTGTCGATCAAGGTAAGTCTTTCAACTAAGTAATGTCTACAATGTGATCGATTTTGTGTTGTTCTTTGCAATTTCACCTTTAACAATGATTGATGAGTTTTTAGGCTATGGTTTAATAGTCTAAAAATTTATGTATAGGCATTGTTTAAATTGAAACATAAAGACTTGATAAGCCATTGTGATTAGTTAAAGTCAACAAAATCTAATTTTCATGAATAAATGCTTCTTCTATATTCATTGGTTTAATTTTAAAAATAAAAACTAGATGTGATATACTTCTAAAATATGACCTATTAATTAACTCTTATTAAACATAACCTACAATTTAATTTAGAGTTAAATATCTAATGCATTAGAAGCTTTTTACCCTTTTTACGTTCCTTACTTTTTCTTAACAATTTGATTTATAAATCCATTAAAGTCAAAGATCACATTTTCATATAAATTTTTACTTCTTTCAAAAACAAAGGTTTCCCTTTATTCTCAATAATGGTGTTGTATGCAACAGATATAAATACAAAACTATTGAACTAGTATATCATTTTAAATACAAAATTTTCTTTTTTGCAGGCCCTATTTTGTGTTTTCATAGCGTCACTAATCGTCCAACCTCATCCTTGTAGTTTATGGTTTTTCGTCCATCCAGGTAAGTAGTCCAACTAATGTTTATCATATATTTTGCTTTAATAGTACAAGTATTTGCTTTCGGGTTTTGTGTGAATACAAAGGAGGTTTTGATTTTGAGTTATTGTTTAGAATATTCATATAATCATTGATAAGTTTTTATACTATTCTTTATTAGTCTAAGTATTTATGTTTAGGTTTAGTTTGAATCATTGATGAGTAGATGTATAAATTACATAAGTATTTACTTTATATGGAATGAGTTTGATCTCTTATAGAAGATCCAATGCATACTAGACCCCTAGGATGGTATAAAGGCACTAGGAACCCGTGATGCAGCTCTTATGAGGTTTATCGATAAAAAATTCCATGAGCCTAGGAGTGGCAATGCCACGTACCATAGTGCTTATTTAAAATCAAACTTTGGAAATCAACTTGTAGGTGATTAATTCAGTCATAAAGACTTGAACTTCAATGTGATTAATTCAAACTTAGTATTAATATAAGAAATTCACGTAATTGGCATTATAATTCATTGCATAATAAACCCTTAAGATGGTATATGGGATGGAAATATGTGACGTAGCTCCTATTAGGCTTATTGGAGAAAAACTCCACGAGCCTAAGAGTCAAAACGAAATCTTGCTTTCTCGATTCACAGGTATAAACAATGCCATTACTGTAGTGTTTATTTAAATTCAAAATTTAGAAATCAACTTATAGGTGATTAATTCGAACAAAAATGCTTAGTGGGATAAGTTGGTTTCAATATTGAGGGGAAATGGTTAGAGAGCTGTAAAAGCTTAGGGGATGTTTTGTAAAGTAAAGATTAAATGAATAGGATTTTATTCCAAATAAACCTCATCTTAAAAGAATCCCACATTATAATACTCGGTGTAGTGAAATTCCACAAATAACCAAAGATGTCCAATTACAAATAATGTCCAAAATGTCATAACTTATATGCTAACAAGTTCTATAACAAATCCTAATTCTATAACTAATTTACTAGTGCTGTTCAGACTTAACCAATTTTATAATAACCTATATTATAGCTTTTACACATTATCTCTATATTTGTTGGCAACTTAGTTATTCTGGTACTCCTTAGTAGCTTTAGGGCAAGACACACTTGTTGGATCCCTCTAAGTTATGATCCATTTTTGAGATTGGTGAACTTGGGACTATATCACCATAATTAGTAACCTTGATACTGGAGGATAGATTGCCTACTGAATAGCTTACTAAAGGCCAAAACGGGTTAGATGAGTTTGGGAATATCAAATAGTCTTCTCAACCACTTTGATAGGAGTGGAGTTTTTTTTTAATAAAACCAGGGACGGTACCCTAGAGGTGATGGTTACCTTTATTTATTTGATATTAAAGTGTATAGAACATCTATGAGGGGGACATTGACCTTACCTCATAAAGCAAAATTATTGTAATGCAGATAGTAATGAATAACAGATAAAAAAATTAATAAAGTTTAAAGGAACTAGCGAAACCATCTAATATAAGGAAAGTGTTGTTTATCTAAAGTCAAAAGCCCTCTAATATGTCGTGGTAAGTCTTCAATATTGCCAAATTCTATCAATAATTGTGTTAAGCTTGTTAGTCTCGTGAGAGCATCAACAATAAAATTGATTTATGTATAGATATGTATGAAGTTAAATTCAAAAACCTATAGAGATGTAGAAATTTCTTACATAAGATCCTTATATCTCCAAGGGCAAATTATTTTTCCTTTCATCATTTGAACTAAAAGCAAAGAATCTGATTCAATAAATATCCTTCGAACCCCTTTTACAATACAATGTTGAAGTGCCACTTTAAGAGACATCAATTCAGAATATAAGCTTATTTTATGTTGAAATTTCCATTGATTTCTTTAACAATATAGCCAATTCCATAAACACTTGGATTATCAAGACTTAATCCATCGATATTTAATTTCATCCAAGATAAAGGAGGAGCATGCCATAGTAGAACTTTTCCTCGTAGTGGTTTTTTAGGTATTAAGATACGAATCAAACCTGTTGAGAGAAGAATCTAATATGCTATTGTGCACATCCTGAAAGGTTTAATGATGTTATCACGATACAATTGTTTATGGACAATTGTATCATTGAGCTTGCCATAGATTGTTAACCTTCAAAAAATGCTTTATTTATAATGTACCACATATTCCAATATATAATACAATTAAAAGTTTACATATTTCATTTGTTGCAGTAGCAGGCAGTTTGTTTTGCCATCAGATATCCAAAGTTTCATATAATCCAATATTCGGATCATTTTTTTAATGCACATTTTCTCTACAAAGTAAGACCACACCTGGAATGCTATATTGTAAGAAAAAAGACATGGTAATATCTTATAGATTCTCACAAAAACTATTGGACCCCGTTTCCGGAATCCAACTCAAACCAAAACCATAACACTTACTAACTTGGTTTGATACCACAGATGTCGGGCCACGTTTTCGAAACCTAACCTCGGTACAAAAATACCGTCTTACTGGAGCATGATTTGCTGAAATCTCTTCTTACTCTGCTGCTAAACATGATGAGCCCTGAACTTGGAATCTGATCATTGAACCAGAACATAGGTGTATACCACAAAAATCGCGAAGCTTACAATCTTATTTCGATATATAATTACATATGCATAACCTAAATTTTCAGTTCAAAAATCGTATCATAACCATAACTCCCTTAAGTAAACCAAATTCTCACCCAATAACAAAGGATAGAATGTTACAAGCTTTAATGGCATTCCACGCCACAATATAATACCAAGATCCAATATCCGAATATACAAAGATTCAGATCCCATAATTTCCAATGCCAATCTAACTTAGAACAATACAATATGTACATATATAAGTCAAAACCTTCACTTCCCTTCACCCGATCTTCTTCTCATCACCTGTGGATGGGAATGAAGGAGGGTGAGCTTATAGCTCGTGGGTAACAGGTTTATAACAAAGCATAAGCAAAACTGTTAAAAAGTTCATTTGTTATACAAAAGTCATAATAAGTTCATAAAATGCTTTGCTCCCAAACTCTCAGTCAAATCCGAAATCTTGATTTCAAACTCGTAGTTGAAAAGTGTAATTGCATAGTGCAAAATGTTATCACGTCAACACAACATGTTCATTCAATCATCAATGCAAATGCTCAATTTATGCACATACTTGACAATTCATAGATGCAATGCACAAACAAACGGCTCGAGAGTTCCGTAAAAC
>JANZLF010142998.1:0-11442 GCA_026546835.1 Erythroxylum foetidum | reverse complement strand
TGAATATATGCATATGCAATAGACCAGTTCCTCTATAATTAGAGGCCAGTAACATACTCAGTCAGTAAATACAGTAACGCCTATCAGTCAGTCCCAATATTACCATAATACCCTTGCTGACAGTAACGGGATGTTACATCCACTACTACCGCTTGACGTCACACACCATATACAGTTCACATTTTTCTCTTCTTCTTTTTTCAGCCTACACACTCCTCCACACTATAGCTGAATGTGACAAATTAAGTCATTGTTTTTGGTTTACTCAAAGCCTTTACAGACCTCACATTTTTTGCTTCCACGCTATTATTTTCTCCTTGTTTTTCCCAGGCCATGCACCTCGCGTTTCCATCTTCTATGTAGTCATTTTGGCCTGCTCTATTATTGCATTTTCTTCTTCTCTGCTTATGTTTTAGACTGTTTTATCCTATGTTGGGTATTTCATCTTTGGCTTTATGGTTCATTACTTCTTAATCTTTTTGAAATCTAATTTTCCCAAGTACCCTACAAAAAAAATTCCAAATAAGGTAGCATCAATAGTACAAAATCAATTTATCACAATAATTCAAATAATAATCAAATAATTCCATAAAGACCAATTAAAGTGACAAAAACCGATCCAGTTGATATGAAAATATATGTAAATAAATGAGTTTGTCAAGTCCCCCAAAACTTAGCCTTTTGCACTCTTGGGCAAATTATCAGTAGAGAGAAATCCAATAGTTAAACTCATGCAAGCAAACATAAAACCGACAATGTAAGAATATGCTATCAACTTAAACAACCTCTATCCCTAATCGACCAACAGTCATGGAATGCTTCAGTGTAGAGAAACTAACATAAGAGACATAACAAGATAGAAGGAAAAGAAACAAAATAGATCTCTCAAATGTATAACTGTATCACTCATCTCTCAAATAGCAAAATTTTCACTCAATCCACCTAGATTAGCACCTACCATAAGCTTGTAAAGATTCTACTATCTCCACCACCAACAAACCATAGATTCACGATTTAGGGGACTTTGTAGGATTGTAATGTTGATGAAAGACTACTAAAGGGATGAAATGGAAATAATGACAAATCAATGAATGAGCGTTAAGAAGCAACTCAAAATGAGCTAAAGTGCAACCATCAAATGAACACCAATGTGCAATTATCAACTTTAAAGACCCAATCTTTAATCTTCAATCCAACAAGGTTTTCCTTATTTCAAACTTTATTCTTTTTGGTTAAATTATCGGTGCTTTGTTTTTTCTTTTTCTTTTTTCTCTTTTTTTCTTTTCTCTTTTTATGTGTGTGTAGAAATCAGGCAATCGATCCAAGAGCTAATGGATAAAACCTGAAGCCATGAATCAACCAAACATATAAGATTTTGTATAGTTAAATACTTGAAAGTGAACCTTCACCTTCCTCTTCTTCCTAAACGAGATCTGGGAGGAGGCTCCAAAAAAGTCCAACTTACAATTTTTAAGACAAATCTTCTTCAAGATTCAACAAATCAAAAGCCTCACTTTCATTACATTTTTTTCTAACCCAAGAAGATAAAAATAGCAACATCAATTATGCATATTTAATTATGAAGAACATAATGTAACTCATGCAAAACACTTTTTCAAAAACAATGGAATGAATAAAAGTAAAGGGCTCAAAGGGGTAAGCAAAGGTCAATTGAATAGGCTTGTATTTGGGTAAAGGGGTTTAGAAATGAATGCTCCTATCATGCTCACAAATCTAGGTATTAATGCAGCTTTGAAAAAGAATCTATACAAGTTTTGGAGGCTAATTAAGCTAGGTAGAAATCACACAAGATGAGAAAGAAAGGTAAGGCTAAAAAATCCTTCTAACAAAGCTTTTTCTAAGATATTTCCTCCCTAAAATCAAGATAAATAACAAGGTTAGTAATAATGCATCAAAGGCATTCCACTATACTAATCAATTAAGAATAAAAATTACTCAAATCAAAATGCATTCAAACCTTTTCATGTCAATGTTCACATGAATAAGCAACAAGTATTTGAAAAAAAAACCCAAGGATTGCAAAAGTTAAGTCAAAAGGTGGGAATCACAGCAGCAAATCGTTCGCAAGAGAAAAAACATTGTCAATTTAGCTCAATCAAATAAACAGTGCCTAATGAAAAATCATTAAAATGGCAATCCAAGTAGTGGTAAACAATTCAGTAAAAGCAATCCCTCCCCCACACTTAGTCAATAAATTGGCCTCAATGTAAGAAAAACAATTGTAGGCGAAATGGAAAGAGGAAGGGGAAACTAACTAACAAAAGCTAAACAAAATAGACATCTATAACGACTTCCTACCAAAAAGGTTCCCTCCCCCTCAATTATTTTGGACTATCTTAGCAGATAGATATCACCATCAATATAATAGAAAATAAAGGAGAAAGGTGGAAGTGAGCAACTGCAGGATTAGGGGGGTCATAGATCCTCATGGTAGTGCTTAAGCAGATGACCATTGGATTGTGAAAGATGACCAGTTTCTTCTCCCACTAGCTCTACCGTACAAAATGAATGCACCTTGGTAACTTTGAAAGGGCCCTCACACTGGTGACAAACTTCCCAAGGATAAACTTTAACCGAGCCTTGAACTTTAGAACTTTATCTCCTTCATGGAAATCTTTCCTCAAAATCTATTTTTCATGAATCATTTTTAGCTTGTCTTTATATATTTTGGTGTTATCATAAGACTTAAGTCTTATCTCTTCAAGCTCTTGGAGTTGCATTGACCGGTTTTCAAGTGAAGATTCAAAGTGCATTACATGCCTTGATCGCCCAATAAGATTTGTTCTTGATCTCCATGGGTAGATGGCAAGACTTGCCATAGAGCAAACGGAAAGGAGACAACCCTATAGGGGTCTTGTAGGCAGTCTTGTAAGCCCACAATGCCTCTTCAAACCTTTCACTCTAGTCTTTTTGGGATGGTTTCACAATCTTTTCTAGTATACGTTTCACTTCCCAATTAGAGACTTCAGTCAAACCATTTGTTTGAGGGTGGTAAGGAGTGGCAAGCTTTTGATTAACTCCATATTTAGAAAGTAAAGACTTGACAGTCCTATTGCAGAAATGTGTTCCTTGGTCACTGACAATTGCTCTTGGAATGTCGTAACTACAAAAGATATGAGCACGTAAAAACTTGGAAATAGTAGAAGCATCATCTTTCCTAGTTGGAACTGCCTTTACCCACCTATACATATAATCTAATACAAGTAATATATATGAAAACCCAAATGATTAAGGAAAGGGGCCCATAAAATCCATGCACCAGACATAAAAAATTTCACAAAAATGCATAGGTCTTAGAGGAATTTCATGCTTTTTGCCCAGACACTCAAACCTCTAACACTTATCACAAGACTTGAAAAAATCATAAGAATCTTTGAATACGGTAGGACAGTAAAACCCACATTCTAAAACCTTCCTAGTAGTCCTATTAGCACTAAAATGCGCACCCTCCCCCAGCAGAAGATAAAGAATGTGCAAAGGTAAAGATAGAGTGGATCTCATTGTTAGGAACACATCGTCTGATGATCTGGTTGCTGCATTGCTTCCATAGAATTGGAGCATCCTAGGTATAGTATCTTGCCTCCCTCTTCAACTTATCAACCTAAAACTTATATACAGAAGCAGGCACAAGATCAGCGATAATATAATTAACAATATTAGAGCACCAAGCCTCCTGAATCGCCAAGGCTAAAAATGCTGAATTAGGAAAAGAATCAACAGGAAGATCAGAAGAGTCAACTCCCTCAGTGCCTTTAGGTAACCAACTAAGAAGGTCAGCCACATGATTCTCTGCTCTAGTTCTGTCTCTAATTTCAATATCAAACTCCTACAGCAACAAAGCCCATCTCAGCAATCTTGGTTTAGACTAGGGCTTCTTGAATAAGTACCGGATTGCTGCATGATCTGTAAAAACAACCACTCAAGAGTTTATCAGATACTATCTAGACTTATCTAAACCAAAGACTATAGCAAAAAGTTCCTTCTCGGTAGTGGTATAGTTCACTTGAGCAGAGTCAAGTGTCTTGGAGGCATAAACTATCACTCTAGATCACTTTTCCCCTCTCTGAATAAGCATAGCATCAATTGCAAAATTAGAAGCATCACAAGACAACTCAAAGGGAAAATCCTAATTAGGTCAGTCAGAATAGGAGGTGAAACAAGCAAGGATTTAAAAGTGTCGAAAGCATGTTTACATTTATCATCAAAGTGAAAATCAATATCTTTTTCAACAATGTAAAAAGGGGTAAAGCAATTGTACTAAAATCTTTTACAAACCACCAATAAATCCCAAGAAAGACCTCAAAACTTTTAGACAAGTAGGATAAGGAAGTGAAGAAGATGAGAAAAATCACCTAAATGTAGCTTGAGAAAATATAGAGTTGGCATATATCATCAACCTCTCAAACGTAGATCTTGATCTTTCTCACCAATCAGATGGAGGATGCTAATGTTATGTCTCTTCAGCTTAATATAGTAAAGTTTTCTTCTTTTTGTTGTTATCATTCATAGGTCTTGCTTCAAATCTCCTTTGATCTTCTCATTCTCAAGATGATGCATCTTCACTAGGATTTTCGAGTTTATGGATCCGTTTTCCTATCATTATCATTTGAAGTATGGTTATAAGATTTCTACTTTTTTACTTTTTGGTGTTTTCTCTTTATCTCTTTATCTCTTCTTGAGAATTGAAATAAGGCCATCCCCATCCTATTGAAAATTAAGAAGAGTGGTACGAACGACGACGATCACAACAATTAAAGGCAGCCCTTATAGTTTCAACAATGCCCCAACGATGAAGGTGTTTGTTATTGCTTCTTGTGTCTTCACCTTCTTCTTCGGGATCAGAGGCACGACTACCAAGCTTGGATTTTCTTATTAGGTTATGTTTGGCCCTCCATTTTTATTATTTCCTTGTGAATAATTGTATGTTTGGATTTATGGTTTAGTAAAGTTGGTTTCTTAAGACATGATCTGAAATGGGTCTTTTTGCAATTTTGTGAATATACATGCTTATAGCTTAATACCTGCACGCATGTGGATTACATATGTTTTTGCTATGGTTGTGTTTCTTAGTAGACTTATTGAGTTTTAGGATTTGTTGGGTTCTGGCTAGTTTTAGATCTGGTTCTTAGATTTTTCCTTATTTCTCTCAAAGGATAGTATCTCCTTTAAGATCTTGTGTTCATTTTGGGTATTTTTTTAACTGGATAGCTTTCTTGGATATAATCTTGTTATGTGCATCGAGGTTCTCTGAAACAATGGGGGAAAGTTATTTTTAATGGATTTTTCAAAGGATTCTTGGTTAATCTTTGACTGGTTTCTTTTGTTTACGATGTATCTGGATTTACATGGGCTTATGGTTTGTAGTTTTTGGCTTATTTGACCTTGGACATGGAAATGAGATTAAATGTTGGGTTGGGTTGGGAAATGGAAACTTCGTATCTCAACTTCGTGATTACAAACCTTTAATTTAGTGGCACTTGCAATGATTTTCCCTTAATTGAATGTAAGCAATAGGTAATACATATGATTTTGTGTTTCTAAATTTTTACTCAAATATTAGTATTGGTTGTTTATTTATAATATAGCCAGCCTCCTTTTTGTTCCAGTTTATCTAGTACAAGGTAATGCTTTGCGTTTTATCAAACTTTATATATTTAGATTAGATAGCTACAAGTGTGCTTTTTCCTTTGACTTTCCTATTTTTGTGGAAAGAAAGAAAATTTCTCTTTTGGATACTCTTGGAGGTGGCTTTTGGTTGGAATCTAAAGCTTTAGAAGGCATCTCTTTTAGGATTTTTTTCTCTGCCATAAAGGTTATTATGTTTGAAATAGCAAACTCCTCTAAACGATCTAAGGTTAGTTTTTCACAACGAACTTTGGAAGGACTTCAGTGCTTGGATTGTTGTTTGGCTCTGGTACCTTTTCAATATCTACAAAAAAATTTTAGTTTTTTTTCCCTCTTTTTGGGAAAAAAAATTTGGAAACTTTCTTTGTGGTCATTGATTATAAAATGGTAAATCGCAAAGTAACAATTGGTTGTTGTTTTTTATTATTTTGTTATTAATATTAGTATTCAACACGCAAGTTTCTCTGTGTTGCTGGCGCTCTCACTCTCTCTTCCTTCTCTACAACCTCCTCATTTCAAGTATGGTTCTTGATTAATCAGTCTCTTCTGCTTTGGTGTTTTTCCGGTTTGTTGGGTTTTCTAAAATTTTCTACTTTTTCTGGCTTTTTGTGCTGTTGATATTAGCTTCTTTATTTGATTTAGTGTTTAATGTTTTCTGGGTTTTATTATGTTGATCTCTTTGCTTCTGATATTGTTAGGTTTATGTCAAGATTCAATTTTTATGTTTAATGATCTTACGGTTTCAAACATTTTGTGTTTCTACATTTTCATTTTTTGTATGATTCAAAGCCGAGTTCTTTGATGCTTTATTGCTCTCTTATCGTCTGGGTATTGGTGCTTTTCTAAAGATAAAGAGATGATATATTTCTTTATATTTTAGTTTTAAAATATTTTTTGAAAGTTGAGTTATATTTTTTTTATTTAGTTATGTATTTATTGTGATTTTATTTTCTTAATGATTTAGCGTGCCAGTTTTACTTATTTACTTTTTAACCTGCACCACTCTTTTATTATCACGTCTTCATGTGTGACTATCGAAAATAGTCTCTCTACTATATAGGGGTAAGGTTGCATACTATCAGACCTCCCCAGACCCTACTTTATTGTGGGACTTCAGACTGGGCGTGATGATGGTGGTGATGATGATAAGGAAGTGAAGAAATGATTTCAATCTTGGCTCTATCAACCTTAATCCCCTTTTATAGGATGCAATGACCTAACACTATGCCACTATCCACCATAAAATGATATTTCTCATAATTAAAAGCAAATCTCTTTTGAATACATCTACCAAGAACACGTTCAAGACTAAACAAGCAATCATCAAAGCTATCCCCATAAACGATGAAGTCGTCCATAAAAACCTCGATATTTGACTCTAATAAATCATAGAATATCAGCATCATGCACCTTTGAAAGGTTCCTAGATTATTACACAACCCAAATGGCATCCTTCGATAAGCATAGGTACCAAAAGGGCATGTAAAAGTAGTCTTATCTTGGTCTACAGGTGCAATCGGTACCTAGAAGTAAACTGAAAAGCCATCCAAAAAAATAGGGAGATTTCCCGGATATTCTTTCCAACATTTGATTAATGAAAGGTAATGAGAAATGATCCTTCCCAGTTGCTTCGTTCAACTTCCTATAGTCTATGCACATTCTCTAACCATTTTGAACTCTTGATGGAATAAGTTCATCACTCTCATTTCTCACTATTGTGATACTGCTTTTCTCGATACTAGCTATACTGGGCTCACCCACTTACTGTGTAATATGGCATATATGATCCCCGCACTCAATAACTTGGATACCTCTTTCTTAATCACATCATGAATAAGAGGATTCAACCTCTTTGGTGGCTGCTTAACTTGTTTTGGACTCATCAGCCAAAAGGATTTTGTGTGTGTAAACCAAAGAATTAATTCCTAGTATGTCCCCTAAAGACCAACCTACAGCTCTCCTATATCTTTTCAACACATAAACTAATCTTTCTTCTTCAGAACTACTAAGAGAACTGGAAATAATAACAAGCAATTTGTAATCATCATCAAGAAAGACACATTTCAAGTTAGGAGGAAGGGGTTTTAATTATAAATTAAGGGGTTGCACAATAGCAGAAACTAGCTTTGGTATATCAAATGCATTCAGTGTGAGCGGCGCATCTCAGTGCAGCATATATGTCTTCCCACTTCCCGATTAAGTGCCACCTTAAAATGACCTGAAAATAGCGGAATTTAGGTTAGTTTGATTAATAGAATAAGTAGGAAAATCAGAAGTGACAGGGGTATTAGAAGGTTTAGAATAGTAACACGATCACTACTATCCCCTTCTAATATTCTAGCACCACTTAAAAGAGAAACTATGTTCGTAGCTTGTATAACAACTTCTTTATCATCAGTTCCTACAAAATCAAGAAACACAGCTTCCTCAAGGCTATCAAGTGCAGAATCAATATAATATCAAAATAAAAGGATGCATTAAAATTTTGCAAAATGGAAGGCCACCTATCTATCTCTAAATAATAGACACGTGATATGTCACCCTCATATGCACAAAAATAAGAAAAACGGGGGGAGGATAAACAAGCCAATGCATTATAATGATTCCCACCCATACTATACCAGTCGGGCTCATGCAAATCTTCCACATCATTATCATGACATTCAATCAAACTAACACCCAAGTAAGAACAATTTTCATAACCATGGCTTATAGCTTCTGAAAGATTAAATTGCATCTCTTGTTAATTATGGTCTCTTCATGTTAATTATGGTCTCAACTGTCAGAAGGAATGACCTACCAAGAATCAAGGTACTCTCAGAAGGGAGCCCATTAGTTATATCCAGGACATAAAAGTCAACTGGGAAAAAAAAACCTTTGACTTGCATAAGGGTATCCTCTAGAATGCCTTTAAGGTATCTCACTGTCCTATCTGCTAGACCAAGAACTACACTCGTGTTTTCCAAAGCTTCAAATACCTAAGGTCTTATAAATAGAGGTTGACATCACGTTAATTGCTACACCTACGTCAAGTAAGGTATGAGAAATAGTAGTTCTACCTATGGTATAGGGGATAGTGTAAGAACTTGGGTCTTTACATTTAATGGGCAACTATGGTTAAATAAGGCACTAATACTCAACCCTAGTTAGATTCTCTCACTATGCCCATACTCTCTCTTATTTTTACATAGGTCTTTCAAGAATTTAACACACATAGGCATCTTTTTAATCAATTCAAGCAATGACAGATTTACCTCAAGTTTGCTAAACATTTCAAACAATTCATCATTGACTTTCTTGTCAACATTCTTTTTACTAACCAAGTAAGAATTTGGAAAAGGTAAGTCATGAATGTTTACCTCATCACCTTTAAAATCAGAAGGTGATCCTTCCTATATTGGTCTCTTCATAATTGTTGCCTCTTCATCATTTTGCACCACTAGTTGTTTTAGAGACATCTCCATGAGCTTCTTTTCTTGTAAGCTTTCAAATTGAATAGAAGTTTTCTTCTCAGTTTGGGAGGTTTCTTGAGTAGTGTTAGCAGGAGGAGACTCAACTTCTATTTCCTCATTAACCGATTCTTCATCCTCTTCATTCTCTTTCAAATTCACTTTCTTAGCACCAATTTTCTTACCGCTTCTCAGTGTGATTACATTCAAAGATTTAAGATTTATCATTGTGTTGGAGGGTATAGAACCACTACTCTTTGTTTATTTTTCACTCAAGTTATTGCAGATTTAAGTAACAAAAGAGTTCAAGTTCTCATACTTAGTCTTTATTTGCCCCAACTTAGAGAACACATTTTGTAGACATGAGTCCATCTTATTCCCGATAGCATTCAACTTAGCATTAATTTGTGTCTTCACTTAGTCAAATCTTAAATTAATCCTAGCAATGCCCTTCATGATCATAGTAAATTCATCACCCTTAGAAAAAGAAGATAATTTCTCTTGATTAGAAATCATTTTATTAGAATAATTTCGTTCAGTATTGCCTTGATACCCACCCCATCTAAAATTAGGGTGATCTCTCTAACCTGGATTAAAGGTGTTGGAGTAGGGATCCCTCTTTTGATATTGGTCATTCCTATTTTGGTAGAGGGCAAAAACTTCTTCATATCTAGCACAATTATTAGAAACATGCATTGTGGACCCACAGTACTCACAACCGGCTACTATAGCTTGAGAATGACCTACTGAACTTGCTTGGCATTCACATTATTCTCCAAAAGATTGAGTATTTTCTCCACTCGATTTCCCAAAGCAGCAATTTCAATAAGAATATCTTGGGAAGCAACCGAAGAGTTATTGTACACCCTCTTAGTGTCTCCAGACTAAGGGCATTGGTAGCCATCTTTTAAAATAGGTCCTATGTAGCATTGAGACTCAATTCTCTGAGCGAACCATTTACTGCGACATAAATTGAGGGCTTACAATATAGAAGGAACCCTTCATAGAAAGAGTTCACTAGATCATTCTTTGAAATATTGTGGTGTGGACAATAGGCTAGAAGTGTGATCAACCTTGTCCAATATTCATGCATGGATTCATTATCTCATTACACAACACTAGTTATGTTGGACCCCGATTCGCATTAAGTATGTTTTATTTTATTTTAAGGATTAGTTTGCTAATTTCCTTTTAATTAGAATAATTTGGGAGTTTTAGTACTTAGTTAATAGAAATTAAATTAGAGTTAATTAGTTAAAATTGGAGTTTTAATAAATTGTTACAATTTAAAAGAATAAGAGAGGCATAAGGGCAATTTAGGAAGTTCACTTAGGTTTGTAAGAGTTAAAGGCTAATGAGGAGGGACATTTGAGTCTTTTAGTATTCATTAATTGAAGAAAGGAAGAAATAAATGATGAGTAGTCGTATGGAGAAGGGGAACTTACGAAATTTGCAAGGAAAATAAGAGAGTTAATGAAATGACGTAGTTTTGAGGCTTAGGTTATTAATTAAGAAAACATTTCCCTTAGTGATTTAAGAAGGGAACTTACGAAACTCTCAAAGGAGAAAGCAAAGAGGAGGTTTCAGCCATGAGATAAGAAGAAGAAGAAGAAGAAGAGAAGGAGCTTAGGTTTTTAGGCTTTAGAAAAGAGAGTTTAAGAGTTTTATTCAAGAAGAAAGTGGAAGAGAAGAGTTTAAGCTTTCCTTAGGAGCAAAAGAAAAATTCGTGGGTTTTTTCCTAAGGTAAGGGATTTCGAATCTCTTTGAGTTATTTGGGTTGGTTTTAGTTTAAAGAGCTTAGAAAGGTTATGGGTAAAGTTAGATAGGTTAAATTCCATGTTTTCATATCCTTAAAATTGTCCAATTTTGATATCCTATGTTCTTATGGGATATTTATGCTTAATGAAGGTCTAGAGAGGCATTTGGAGGAAGAAGCAAGGCCATTTGATCAATCCCAAAGTTAAAGGAATTAAGGTGGGTGATTTTCTTAATAATTGAGTTAATAGGCTATTTAACGTTTTTATACTAAAGGCTAATTATGCTTTCCAATGACTTAATAATTTTAAATTAATTACTCTTTGTGTTGATTATAATTTGTATAAAGTGTCTTTTGTATGTAAGTTTATGTTGGAAGTGCTTATTAAATGATTTGTTAAGTGAAAAAGGTTCGGATATGTGAACTTGGCGATTATGTGCAAATTGTGTGAAAGTGACATTTTGTAAGGGCCATTGTGGCTAATGCTTATAAATTATGTGATTTGCATGTTTACTTTGGGTTTGTGGTGGTCCCATAAGAGTCAGGTGCACCTGTCTACCCATAGGCTTCTCCCGCCTGCCCGCTAGTGGC
>JANZLF010142935.1:0-11448 GCA_026546835.1 Erythroxylum foetidum | reverse complement strand
CTGTATGTATGATTTCTAATAGGTTTGTACTCCTCTTGGCACCCCTTTTAGACTTGTTAGTTTGTTTACCCTTAATATTATCCACGCAAGTCTCAAAGTCAGCAAAATCAAAAGTACTACGTACCCCTTCATTTGCTAATCTCTTAATTCTCTCAATAGAGACGTTTCCTAATCTACGGTGCCACAATATAGAGGATTCTTAACTCAGAAAATATGTTGGGTCTCATTCCTAGAGTCCAAGACGTTAGACCTCATTCCCGAAGCCCAACAATCTGGAGTCAAAAAGCGTGAGCGAGTTTCCTTGTAGGGTTCTCTCAACGAACCCTCACTCTCTTTCGATCAATCTTTTTGAATTCAACACCAAAGGCTATCAATTTTTGTGGGAAGGTAGAAAAACGTGTTTGGTATCTATCGCTTAAAGAATCACTTAATTTAGAGGTCGAACGAAGAAGTTATGACCAAAAGAATCCATCATGTCTATGTCCTTACTCATATTATACATGCCTTGGCGCAATTGCCATAACTTTTGCTAAAGAAGTCGGATTGATGTCGTTCTTAGATGGTTGGAAAGAGGACTTCTAGATATACAACTTTTATAATACTCCAAAGTGAAATTCTGTCATTTTGACAAATCACGGATAGTGTGAATTTACACGGTCAAACCGTGTGACCTTCGGGTCTGGCAATTTTTTAACATAAAAAATTACACAACCTATGTGATTTTACAAGGGCAGACCGTGTAACCTTCAGGTGGAACGAAAATTTTCACCCTTCAGGACCCTTACAGTGGATCCTAAACCCATCCTAACATCCCTTTTCTCATAATATCCTCCAATTACACTCCTCTAGTGCAAAAACCACTTCATATCCATTTAAATACTTGCTACATCTCATTATTTCTTAAATCTCAACTCCCATAATTCATCACATACAATCTTTCCAACTCCATCAAGTTATTCTAACACTAGCACAATTGGAAATCTCAACCAAAGGATAAGCACATCCATTATAGCCAGACTTTAACAAAATAAAATATTCATACAAAGGGAAATTTCTCAAGTTCTCATTCTCATTTCTAACCAAAATCAATGTTTGAACAAGCTTTACTTACATGTCAACATATACATCAACTTAATACAAAATACAAAAGATGCTTATGCTTGATATGCCTATAAAGCTAGCCATATGTTACTAACTTAGTACAAAAGACTCCTAGCTATCTTGGAGATTCCAAATGCCTTGCAAGGGGTCGTTACTCTTCTCGGTCTGCACCTGAGGAGGAAAATTATGGGTTGAGCTACACAGCTTAGTGGCTAATATATTTATAGCCATTGGTGATGAGCCACCCAATCAAACATATATAAATATCCATATAGGTTAACAATGAAATCCTAGCATTCACAACTCCAATACACATCTCATAATTCAATCATCATCCCATGGAACATATTGGATCAAATTCACATTTGGGCATAACACTCAACTCAAAAGTCATCATAACTTAAGACATCAAAATGAAAATGCACACACAAATTGACTCGAGGGTTCCGTGACAAAATGAAGAAACCGAAGTTTACTCCGTGAACGAAACGAGTCTACTTTTTGGATCTCGTGGGCCACAAGTGGGTACCCGGGAGAAGGCTTTATGTCGACGTGCACGTGACTACGAAACATTTTCTCTCTCGCCCAAACACAATCAAATCTCATGCTTAATTCAACCATTCACAATCTCATGTTCTCATGTTTTTTCTTTATACAAAATGTCATGACTCAATTCAATAGCATAAAAAGATCATACACACAATTCAATTGTTTTATCACAATGTAATACATCATAATGAAATTTCCATATCACCACATTTCAAGCAAGTCATTTTAACACACAATTCACACACAAGGCATTTTTCCTATTACACAATAACTATAAATAAATTACCCACTTTATATTTCTTGAAATTCCAATATCAATTTGGCCCTTCCTCTTGCTCTTGGGTAGGTTGTCCTTGATTTCCTAACACAACCAAAATTCTCATTCAATTCCAATGGAAATCTCCCAAATTTTCATAATCACAACAAAATGAAATTAACACAAATTAAGCTAAAACTTAACCTACCCATAGTCCATATAGGTTAGAAAACCCAAAACCTAACTTAAAAACCCATCTTCTTCCTCCAACACCCATTCTCTACACAAAACACTTTCCCTCTCTAACTCTTTCTTTAACAATGCAAGAAGAAGAAGATAAAATGACCTTGACAAGATGATTTCTCTTCTTTATCTTCTTTTCTCTTCTTCCTTCCAAGCTTCCTACGTTTTTCTCCTTCTCTCTATTTCACGTTTTTTCTTCCCTCTTCTCTTAGCCTCCATAACAACTTCCTTCCATCTTCAAATTTTAAGACACAATTTAGCTTATTTCTTCCAATTATGCCCCTCTTTAGTCTTGTTCTCCCAATTTTGCTCTTCTTTTGTCTTTTATGGTTCTACACCTTTACTCCACTAACTCCATATTAATTCTAACTAAGTCCCAATCTTTCCAATTAATTTTCAATCTTTGTTCAAGCCTACTTAATAAGTGACCCAATAAAAATAAAATAAATAATTAAACAAACAAACAAGCATGAATAAATCATTGAACAATTAATAAGAAATAAAAAAAATAGGATCCAACAATACATCGTTTCAATCCAGTAGTGACAAGCATCAAATTATATGCATCATCATTTTGTAACTAAGGGGAATAAAAACCATAAGATAATGTACCATAACTAGTAACTTTAGATCCATTACATAAACTAAAACTAGAATTTGAAAAGTTAAAGGAAAAAGCAAAAGGTACAACTGTTGATACAGAAATCAAATTTCTAGAGAAATTTGGAACATAAAAGGTCTTTCCAACCACAAAATAAAACCACTGCTCAAAACTAAACTGCAAGTGTCGATGACTTCTACATGTGAACTCATCTTGCTTCCTGAATAGATGACTTGTTCACTTCCCACCGGCTTCCTTAGGTTTTACATACCTTGCAAAGTATTCGAAACATGGATTATAGAACCAGAATCAATCCACCATGTGTTACAAAATTATCCATATTAGAATCATAACAAACAAATGAACTTTGAGTATCTTTCTTCTTGAGCCTATCCTTAAATTTAGCGTAGTCTTTCTTCATATGTCCCCTCTTCTTGCAGAAGAAACACTTTGATGGCTTCTTTATATCGGATTGAGGAGAAACTTTGCCTTTACCCTTATTTTTGGCATCATCTTGCCTCTTCTTTCCTGAAATGGTCAAATTAACCCTTTCATTGTCTTCCATCAACAACCTCTCCACTTTTTACACACACATGGTCAAAAATTCATTGATCAACCACTTGTCCTTATTTGTGTTATAAGAGATCTTGAAAGGATCATATTGTTGTGGTAGAGTGCACATAATGTAATGCACTAGAAAAGATTCCGATATGGTAACTTCCAACGCTTTCAGCTAAGCTGTTATGTCCTTCATACGCATGATATGATCACGTACGCCCTTTATGCCAGTGAGTCTCAAGGATGACAACTGCATAATCAAGGTGCTGGCAAAGGCTTGTGAGCTAATGTTTTACTCAATTAGATTCATCCGAAACGTTATGATAAAACTATTGAATTATGTTCCTTTTCTTAATTCATATGGGTCGATTAAGAAATATAATTCGATATTTTATCGTAATTAATCATATAAATATAACAAAATTCCTGTGGGTAGATTTTATCATATCACATATAATTAATTATAATTAATGATTTAATGTGATCTTAAAACTAAATATATAATTGTAATTAATTTGAGATGTTGTAGCTACTTCCAATTAATTAAAATCATATGATCACTAACATTATTTTAAACTTTAAATTAAAGCCTAAATATTTGCATCAATTTATAAATAATGCAAATAAATCAAATAATAATGCACAAAATATTTAATCTAGTTTTGCATGCATAATAATCATGAATTTATATACACAAAATTTTTAATTAATCACAGGTAATTTGTGCAAAATTAAACAATTATCATATGCATGTCATAAACTTAAATTCTAATCATAAGACATACACAGTTAAAACTTAATATTTTTCATAAAATATTAAGACCCAAAAATGATTTTATAATTTAAATCATAACGTAATAGGTTAGGTTTTTATCACTAATATTAAAATCATAACGTAATAGGTTAGGTTTTTATCACTAATATTAACAAAATTAATTTTAATAATTTTAATTTTTTAACAAAAAAAGAAAAACAAAATTCGTGTCGTCTTTAACCTCTAGCTGGGTTGGGCTGGAACCAGTCGGAGCCCAATGTTGGGACGACGTGGACATCACAAACCACACGAAACGTCAGAAAATTGACCATGTAACGCTCCACGAATGGCCACGTCCGAAGCTTCACGTACGATCGTCATCCCTCCTCCTTCACGGTTTAGACGACATCTGGTGCTCCATAGATGACAAAAACACTACTCTAACATCTCCAAAAGGTACAAAATGTCACAAAAATTCAACAACCTCAAACGTATATATTCGACAAAAACTCAACAATAATATAGTAAAACAGAGGCAAACTTTTTGATGGTTTCTAAGGCAAGACAGAGGTAGACTGAAGCTCTGATACCAAATGAAAAACAAACCTAGCAGTAGCATGCATCTCATACAAAACATTTACGTAAAGATACGTGCATATAAAACCATATATATATTTACAGCAATGGAAGCATAACAAAGAAAAATACCTCCAGCCATTGCCTCTCCACCAAAGATCTAGATGTCTCTGTGAAGTTTGGAGCTTCTACCCTCTTCCTTAGCACAACCGATGGTGTCAACAAGATGTTTAGATAGAATAGGGACCCAAACCAATGTTTATATCCATTTTTCCCTACTTACTTAGTCTCTGCGCCCATCACAGAGAAGAAGGGTCGGGTATATAGGCGACATAATGTGCATGAGTTAAGGGTTCAATGATTAAATGAACCATATAATCATACGTGAATAGTATAAAGTTACTTAAGGTTCGGTAAAAAATCTTACACTTTTGTATGCTGATGTGAATATTGCCCGTCACCCTTAATTTTTATGAAATTCAAAGACTAATTAAAATCATCGATTGTACGCTAAAGGCAGGAAATGTTCAGCTGCTAATTTGCAAACCAACTAAAGCTTTGCACACTAAAATCCAAAATTAAAGGAAAGCACCGATGTAACTACAAATTTCGAGTTAGTATTTTGACATAGAAGCTGTAAAATTTGATCAGATCAGCAATGGCATGAACCTTAATCCAATCGGCATTATTGAAACAAAAATCCTACTATTGTAATGCGAGCTATGATTAGAATATAGCTCCCAATTTTTGCCTAAAAAGGATGTCCAGAAATTGTAAGAGAATCCTTTATTTTGGTTTCATGTAGAGTAACTAGCATTGGTTTTTTATCCTTAATCGTCTCTTTCACCACATATTTTTTAAGGTCATTGAGCCCTCGTGTTTTCTAGACAAGGATGGACATAAAAGGGCAAGTTTCTCCTATGTTTTTCATTTTGCCTTTCCTTTTAGTCGATCGCCTTCGTGCCTTAGTGGTAGGCATTTTGAAATCATCCATAATAGAAGATTTTGTGACATGATCAAGTGAATTGGTAGTTATGGAGATGAGATCCACATCAGTATCCTCTTTTGACAATTCATCAGTAATAAGAATTAGAAAGTTGCTACATTGGGCCATTTGGGATAGTAATTGCCTTCAAATTACGAGTATTGTCTGGGATATATTTAGCAGGCATTAAAATAGGATTTAGTTCTAATCCCTTTTACCTATTTATTTCAATTGAGGGATTCCTCATATCATATTGAGTTGGTTTCACTCGGCTAATCACTGCATTGGACTACACATGAGGAGTTGCTATCGTATCTTATTTCTTATAATCAAGATGAGCTGTATCCACGATAGGATTCATTAATTCTTCTTATAAACCCATCTTCAACTGCTTCCTAGTTGGAATCCATTTTTTAGCAGAATGGTTTGACATTTATAGGTAGGATTCCATCATACCATTGTCACCCCAACTGAGAATAGATAAATTGTCCGATAGGAACACATTTTTCAGAACTTCCTACAAAGTTTGGCATAACCTATCCTTTGCATCATGGTTGTTTGCGAATCCATACCAAGAGGTTTGCCTAAGGAACTAGCAATATAACTCAAGCCCTCAATCTTCCAAAAATCCAAATGAAGGTTATAAAAATGTACCCATAATGATAAAGCATCAATATTACTCATGTGGAGAGACATTCCCATTTTCCATTGCTGGACAAATAAGGGTTGGCTACCAATATGTCAAGACCCTTGTGCCATCCTCATGTAACAAGACTTTATTAAGACCCTTTTTGCTCTAACGAGCCTTTGCCCATGCTTGTACAACTAAAAAAGTTAACCTTTTAGACCAGAAGAATCCTATCAGCGTAGAGGTCTAAGCTTCTGTACTAGCCTGTAACAGTTCAATAAGGTAAGAGATTATACCATTTTGGACCAAGTTTTGGTAGTGTTTAAGGGTACATTAGTTGTGACGGATAGGAAGTTTTTTGCTCCATACACCAGTTGTTCTGGGTTTAACTGAAACAAAGTCAAGCTTGGTACCTACCTCTGTATCGCTACATTTATTCATCAAAATTTCTCTAGATAAAACCAGGAATTCCTCATAAGGGAGGGAGGATGTGCCTGCATCTAGGTTGTGGAAAGTTTTGCAAGCTTAACAATTTATAGCCTTCAAAATATAGCAAGTACACAGGTTGTGATTTGTAGTATGTGAAGGATCGATCCCGCGAGGAAGTGAACTAATCCAATCCTAGGTTATCTAAGGCTAAGGAAATTAATAGAATGAAAATAAAATTGCACATAAAATAGTAAATACAAGAACACGATTATTAAAAAAATTAATTCACAATTTTAACACAAAAAGAAATTGAAATCAAGCAACATAGACTTCATAATGGAAATTAACCAAGAAGAGTTTCCAAATTATAAGAGAGGGGAGTTTTTCTATCATCAATGCTAATTTAGTCAATTATATGTTATTGTGGTCTCGGTTATAGACTATTGTAGGGTGGATTACTCTATCTTGAGTTATAATCATTGAACCCTAAATCATAAACCCTAATTGAATTATGGAATTTGCAATCTCTCAATTAATAAAAGACCTACAACTCTAATTAGATCTTATGCCCTCTAGTAAATTGCCGAATCTCACATATGGTCTCTCTTCATACAATAACCGATAAGATCAATCATATGGTTTATTGAATCACTTAACTTTTATTAATCCAACCTAATCATTTTTATTCAGTTCACCCTTGTGAGTTATTATAGAAATATGCAAATTTTGCAATTAATCACAACACCCAATCAAAATAACACAAAAATGACTATATTAACGTTGAATCAAGGTAAAATCCTGAAGGAAAAGTTTCACGATCATCAATAATACAAGATCCATCATCATCTCACATATTAAATGAACCAAAATAAAGATAAAAAGGATAAATAACTTGGATCAGATAACCCGAGAAGGTAGTAGCATTGGAAGACCTGCTTCCTCTCTCCTTTTCTTCTTCTTCGCACTCTTCTTCTTCTCTCCATTGAAGCTTTCCCAAAATGGTAGAAGAGGAAGCTCTCCTAGGGTTTCTCCATTAGCCCTTTTATAGATTTTTTTTAATTTGGAAATCTTAGGGTTTTTTCTAGGTCTGAAGGTCCCAAAAAGTCCCTCAAAAACTCAAGTGTGGAAGGCTTTCTGTATGTTCTGTCGTGTAAGCCATGATTGTGGCCACTGAACGAGCCTTCTGTTAGGATCGTGGCTCCTCCCTGATGTTTATGTCATGATCGTGATTTCTCGTGGGCCTAGTTGCTCCTTCGAGTTTTCCTCAAATCTTGTCCATTCTTCTACATTTTCCCTAAAACACTTGCAAACACATCGAAGCTCCTCCTTGATGCTTATGTCATGACTATGGTTTCTAGGCCACAATTGTGGGCCTGGTTGCTCCTTCAAGTTTTCTTTGAATCTCCTCCGTTCTTCTATATTTTTCCTAAAACATTAACAAACACATCAAGGCACCTCAAAAACATAAAATTGAAGCTCAAAAGTGTTCTTTAACCCTTAAAACACAAATATCTATCTAAATAATCAAAACCTAACGTAAACATGCGTTAATAATTCAATTTAACTACTAATCACATACTAAACTACCCACTAAATCATTATATAGTCTACGACTATCAATATTGCCACACTTAAAGATTTTTCTTATCCTCAAACAAAATCACAACATGTCAAAACACACAACATGTGTTGGAGTTATGTAAATATAGTGCCCTAGAAAGCAAGTGTATTTACATGTAACTTAATTTTCTTCCAGTTACATTTTGTAAAGAAAATATTTATTATTAATGAAACAAAAGAGTTTTGTTTTATATGTATGCGCATTATATATCTAGTCAAAAGGTACCGAGATTCTTTTGTAAGTAATAGACCTATACATAGAGATATATGGGAAACATGTATATTATTAGAATCTAAATTAATTGATTCACAGTTAAATAATCAAGTTGGTCACTTGATTATGGTTTAGATTATAATGTTGCGATTTATCTCTACATAAGTAAAGTAGCTTACTTCAAGGGAATGATGAGTTTCATATCATAATAGTAATTGACTATCGATAATGGAACTATTAAATGAATCTGAAATCAAGTATGTTTTAAAGAATAGAGTAGGCAGTTACTTTAATCTTAAAACATACAACTTAAGCATTCATTTATCATAGACCACAATCTTAATGAATGGTAAACTCATATGTGTTTCATTATAATTCTTGATATGATCATAATGGAATTTTATAGAGTATTAATCTAGTGTTTGCATGTTGAAATTATTAATTAAAATATGTATCAGGCAACATTCACTCAAATAAAGAGTTTATAGTGATATCATCAGTTTTAGATGTTTTAAGGAGATTTGGTGATTAAACTGACGCCAGTAGTTTGATGGACTAGCTACCCAACAAGTCTTAACACCAAGATGAGATCTTGTGTGTTAATCACCATATAAAGTAAAACGAGAGATTTAGAAGGAAAAATCAACATAAGGGTAAAAATGGTAATTTTACCCTTTGTTGTGCAGATGGCTATAAGAAGGTTCATAATAGGGCTTGTAATTGGACATATTATTTAAAATATGTGTTCTCATAATATTTAGTAATTCAAGAGTTCAACTAATTGTCTTTAGTGGAATGACATTTAATTAATAAGCTAGAATTTACTATAATGAGATTAAATTAATTCTGGGCTTATTGGAGCTTGAATTATCTAAGTCCAATAAGATTCCCCACTTGGTTTCAAGGAAGGTTATCAAGCAAAGTAAGAAATATAAATGGAGGTTTTAGAAGCCCATAATTGAATGTTAGGCTTGCACTAATTAATGGTTAATTAGAAGCCCAAATGTACATTTATATATCGGCTAGACTTTGATTTAATTTGATTAATTGGATTAATTAAATTAAAACAAAATTTTTAAGAAAGTAAAGAGCAATTTCGTTTTTCATTAGGGTTGCATGTGCAACTGCACATTTAACATTAAATTTCTAAATAAAGATGATCTTTATTTTAGTTTATCATCATTAAATGGAGTTATGAACTTATCTTTAAATAGTTTAATGATTATCTTTTAATGATAGCATGTAACCTATTAGAATTCATTGGATTAAAGAAGAAAAATGTACATTGGATGCACCATCTTCCTTCTTTCATCATCAAAAACGAAATTGATAGGTCTCATTTAGGTTCATAGACTTTTCATATAGTCATTGATAGGCTCCGCAAGTGTATGGGTTTAGTTGCAGTAGTCAAGTGTCGATCCACAAGGACTAGATCAAATTACTAAATTTATACCTCCTAAATTTGCTAAGCAATCAAATATGAAAGTTTGGTTGTTTAAGAAGATTCAATACACGATTAGCATAATTTGAACTAATATTCTAGGAATTCGTCTCAACAAAAAGATCATGTAATCCTTATGAAATAAATCACTGATCCAGTACATTAACTCGTTATTGTCAATTAGTTCTTTCGAATTAATCAACGTGTTGATTCCAATTTTTAAACTAGTTTCCTAAGCCAAAAACCAAATTCAACCCAATGAATGTCGTGGTTTACTCAAGTACTCCTAACAAAGAATTCTATTTCTAGATGTTCTTTCTAATTGGGTCTAATCTAGCAATTCAGATATTAAACATCACTTTTTAGTACTTAGTTTAACATCCATCATTATTCAATTAAAAACCCTAGATTAGAAAGATAAAATCAATATTAGACAAAATTACTTTACTGAAATTGAGTCAACATTGAATTTAGATATAAAGATACAAGGTTTAATACATAAATCCCAAGTTCAAACAAACTTCCTAGAATAAGAGAATTTAAAGATTCATGACTGAATTGATAATAAACATAAAAATTATTAATATGAACATTGAGGAAAAAATTAAAAATGTAAAGAGGAAGAAAAAAAGAACTCCAATTGTTTCTTGACTTTTAATCTCTCAATCTCCAAGTTGATCTTCTTTGTTAATTGTTCTCTTCTTTTCCTCTTGATCTTCAATCTTCCCCTCTCATTCTGTGTCTTTGTTCTCCCCCTACATCTCCAGCAACTCCTCTTTTAATCCCCGAAACTGTTAAAAAAATAACCGTTATACACGGCCCGTGTGATTTTACACGGGCAGGCTGTGTGACCTTCGAGTATGGCTGCGTACATGAAATCACAAAACACCTACAAATTCCAAAAACAAAGGAGTAATACCAAATTAACAAAATCTAAAAGAAATTCAACATCAATTAATATAAAAACGATGAAAAAATAGAGCTAGAACATATCAAAAGCAACAACTTATCAGTCATCTTAAAGACAAACGAGAAGAGCCTCACTTAATGGTTTCTTTATGATTAATTAAATGAAGAAATGATGCATTGGTTAGAAAACTCTTCTTTCCTTTGTTGTTAACTGAAAGTGTGAGGGAGTAAGAAAGTGTTCTTACATTTTTATCACTCTCTCTCCTATCTTGCATGAAAAAAACAAAAATGGCATGAGAGTGTCTCTTTTTTTTGGTTTTCTTTCTTCTAAAAAAATTCTCCTATAAAGTTTTCTTCTCCTTTTCCCGCTAAAGAATCTTGTTAACCAAGTTGTCCAAGAAGAATAAGTGGTAGATTGGATTGGTCGGGAATATAATATCGAGAAGAGGAAACAATAACAAGAAGAAGAGGATACATCACTTATGAGAGGATATATTGCTAAGGATAGGATAGCACAACAAGGAGTTAAAGCTGCAGTGAAGGAGTCCGTAATATAATCTCTATCTTGTTTATGTTTATTATTA
>JANZLF010142866.1:0-11454 GCA_026546835.1 Erythroxylum foetidum | reverse complement strand
TACAAAGATTGACAAAATTAAAGAGAAAAAGTCATCTGATACGGATGTAGGGAGTAGCAGTTTGTTCTAAGAGCAAATTGAAGATAAGATTTAGATGTTTGGTGATTTTTGGACTCTTATTTGACTGCCTATTTTGGGGATAATGACTATCTAAGACAGTTGATTTCTTTGGTGATATTATCTACATTAGACACTGCTTTTTATTTGCTGATTGTGTGATTTATTGGGGATATTTTGTTGTTGCTTTTGTTGGAAAAATTGATAGGGTTATGGTGACTTGGCAGTCGGATTTTTGGAGATTTATTGACTGTTTTGTAGCTGTCTTTGTGATGTGTTTCACGTGGTGTGCGGGGCTGTATTAGTGTCGTTTTTGGGTGTAGGAACGATGGGCATATGGTGAATTGGCAATTGGCATTTTTAGGGCTATCTTGGATATTATTTTGTGGCTGATTTTACGTTATTATTATCCAACTTTGTAGTTGCATCTTTTTGTCCTTTGAATGACTATTTTTGTGTAGTTTTCGTTGTTAAGGTCATGCAATTTTTGTAGTTGGATTTGCTAGTTTTTATGTGATTATGTTGGGTTGCACACTATCGATGAAGTGGTAGTTTTGGTGATGTTTTTGCTATTGTGTGTGAGGTGTTCCGGTGATAATATCGAAAGTCTATAGCAGCGTTCTTAGTAGACAACTTCCCATTCTTTAGTTGATGAAGTGACATATTTATAGAAGTTGCCTTTTATCTCAAGTGTTGTCTTTGTTTACGTTCATTATTGTTTCTATCACTTAAGTTATTTTATTTTCATCCTTTATTATCAAATAATGTTAAGAAAATCCTTAATTGAGGTTAATCCGAAGTGGTCGTGTATTGGGTATGAATTACTTTCACGAGTTGTGAGGATGAGATATAGTGTCAAAGGTTGGGTGAGTCGGCTCTATAATGCCTTGAGTAAAAATATTTTTATTCTTTAGTGAAAGTGATTAAGTTGGGTGAGAGCCTCGTAGATGTAGGCAAGCTGTGTCAAACTGCTTTGACAAATTTCGGGTATTGCTTTATTTTTTTAATTTTTAATTTTTATTTTTGCTAGAAACTTTATAGTTACTAACTCAGTTGCTTTATATCAAGCAACCGCAGATACAGTTTAAAGCAACTGCAGCTGAACTAGATTTTTGTGAAACAACATCCTTTAGGATTTTCATTTTATTGGACTTACAACTTACATATTCATTTTGTAGGACAGCAAATGATTTGGAGCATTGGTTATGAGGAGTTTTAATTTTTCCTCTGTAAACTTTGGCTTTCTCGCACTTTTTCTAAATAAAGAAAAATATTAGTCATTAAATTATGTAACAAGATTAATATAAACAAATGTGAAGAGAAAGAAAACAAACCTGAATGTTGGTAAAGGCTCAATAATCACACAATCTCTAATTTCTAGAGAAATCTATTCGGGAACAGGCCTTTTTGCCCCCTCATCCGAAGGAAAAGACTTATAATATTGATGCAATCGTTAACAATGATCCCTGATCCTTTGTTTCAATAGTGAAGTCACACAATTTGAAACATCAAGGTTGTTGATATCGATGATATTCAGCTTCATCAGTGAACAACAAATAAAATTAAAATTAATCTTTAAATAAGTAAAAAATATTGCATATAATTAAATAAAATAAAAATTTACTGAAACTTTATCCAAATCATTCTCTAGCAAGCTATCTTCTTACAATTTCTTGACATACTTTTGTTAAGGCAATTCAGTTATAGAAATTATCACCTTCTTTCCTTTGTTTCTTCCAGGTGTCATTATATTTAGATATCTATAACTAAAACATCAAAAATTCGCATTAACATGACTCATATGTCAACAATATGCATAAACATAAGTCAAACATCAAACTCAAACATCAACAATATGCATAAACATAACTCAAAGATTAACAATACATATAAACATAACTCAAACATCAACAATCCGCATTAACATAACTCACACATCAACAATCCGTATTATCATAACTCGAATATGAACAATATGCATAAATATAACTCAAACATCAAGAAATAAAACCCAAACCCAACTACTTATGTATTTCATACTTCTATTCATCATTGATTCAAACAAAACTCAAACACAAATACTTAAACTATGAAAGTAGAACATAAAAGCTAAACAAAAGTTGGACAACTTACCTAGACATATGTTAAACTAGAGATAGCGAACAAAAAAGTTAGATGATTGTTGACACTCTTCAACACAAAATAATGTTTAGGAAAACGACGATTTCGTATGTAATAGAGTACACTTGTCCAATGTCAATATAAACATACACTATAGAATGCGACAATAAAAAAAAATTCGTGAGGGATAAGTAATTATACGTTGGAACTATTCTTAAATCATCCCATAAACATATGAGTGATAATTCATATAGTGGAACTATTCCTAAAGCTGTTGTTGTAGCCAACCATACAACTAATGTGAACATTTTTTGTACAACATTTTTTTAAATATTTTCATACAATCTTTTTCTAATGCATTATACATATGAGTGATAAGAATGAAACCTCTTAAATGAAGAAAACCACGACAGGTTTAGTTTTTGTATTGTTAATATATTTGGTATTTTTCATCTTCCTCTTTCAAAACCAAAATGAAAATTACCATTATTAAAGTAAAAAAGTGTGAAAACATTAGATTAAGAAGCTAAAAGGATTTGAAAGAAGAAATGGTCATTGCTCTTGCATTATCTTTTAGATCCTACTTTTACATTTGTCCTATTTATTTCATATGTAGTTTATGCTGAAATTTTAGATACCTAACTTCATAGTATTAGTTTTGTTTTATTTTATAAATCATAAGTTTGAATTGTAGTCTTTCAGTGTACTATTTGGATTCTTGCATATCAATAATTGCATTAGGATGACTTAGTGCCTGTTTGGTTGAGCTTTTAGAGGGTAAATAAATACTTTTTTTCACCATAAAAGCATTTTTAAGAAAAATGAGTGTTTGAATGTAAAATAAAAAAGTACTTTTTTAGTAGATGTAGTTTTTTTGGCAGCTAAAATACAACTTTTTAAGAAACTTAAATTTCTAGCTTCTAAAAAAAGTACTTTTTCAGGTAGATTTTTCAGATCAATTAATGAGCCTATTTTTAGTCCCTTTTGTCCTTATGTTTTACGCATAATTCCTACAATATCCACAAACATCTTCACTTTCTTTCATATACGAATTCTGAATAAGATGATTAAGTGGCATTAGAAAGCCCATGAAGAGAGCTATAACTTTCATGTTTTGAGTTTTTAGTGATTCTAGACATAAGAGTTCAAAATCATCCTAAAAATGAACACTACTGCATTGATCTAACCCAGACTCTCAAGATCGCTACACAATAATTAAGAAAGCTTACTAAACCAACTTGGATTTGAAATATCAGCAGAAAGGACACTTCCCTTAGCCAAGAAGACTCTTATTTGGATTATTATTATTTTCCTTAATTTGGTATTTTGTTGTGGAGATAATTTTTTCATATCTTTAGGAGATTTTCTAGGTTTCTAATTACTGATTTATTATGTGAAAGAGGAGGGGAAGAAATCTAGGAAATTGATACTCAACACATACCTCCCTCTTCTCTTTTAATCGTTGGGGGTTAAAGGAACTTTAATTTATTGATCTTTTATTGCTTAGTGTTGTTGTTAGATTAGGTCTTTTGAGTTGGGCTTAGATCGTTTAATAATTAAGGTTGATTGGTTCGTTAGTGTTCTTTGTTAACCACATATGAGGAAAAATAGAAAATATTTGTTTCCCTGATACATACTCATAGTGGAATTTATTATCATTGTATCAAATTAGTTTCCGTGGTGGATATTTTATTTGGCCAAGCTAGTTATTATTGACTGTCTTTAAGCTTAATCTTATTAGCTTTATATTTTCTAAGAATAAGGTTTTTTTATAACCCTCGATAAGCTCATTAAATTTGACATCATTTCTAGGGAAGGGTGGTTTTAATTGATTTTGTATGTTTTTGCTATGACCTCCTATTAAAAAGTCATATATATATATATATATAGTTAAAAATAAAAATAAAAATCATAATTTTAATTTTAATTATCGTTAGCATTTTTTCTCGTCTAGTAGAATTTTTGATATGTTTTTAGCTTGAAAATACTTTTGTCTAGAGGTAGCGAGCATTCTAAACAAAAATAATTGACCATTTGGATCATTAGCCTTGGTGGTTTTAGGCCAATTTCGATTAGTTTTTAGGAGTTTTCTGTAGTTTTTAGTTTATGATGCAATTTTTAAATTTTAAATTTTTTGTGTTTAATTTTCTTGATTTTGTTTTGGTACTTAAGTTGTGCATAATACTTGTTCTTCTAATTTTGGTTTACAGTTTGATCCAGGGATTGAGAAAACTGTAAAGAAATTAAAGAAAGCAACTGGAATAAGAAGACACGAGATCGATCTTACTGGACTTGATTTGTTATTTGCAAGTGATTTAGGTTCTAAAGAACAAAGAGATATGGCTCAGACTTTGAAGGAGCTTACTACTCCTAATTTGGAACAACAACCCTTATGCATCACTTTTCCTGTAATAAATAATGATGTTCATTTAAGTTGAAGTTTGGACTAATCTTTTGCCTACTTTTCATGGTTTGCTAGGTGAATATGCAAACAAACATTTGAAGGAGTTCTGTTTGATATGCACAACTATGATAGGGGTAACAGATGAACAAATCAACTCTTTTTTCCATTGTCATTAAACGACACAACTAACGATTGGCTCTATTAATTACCTCCTTGTAGTATTACCACATGGAATGACATGAAGAAAGCATTCTTGGAGAAGTACTTCCCAGCATCAAAGAGCTCTAACATTAGAAAAGAGATTTATGGAATAAAGCAAAAACAAGGAGAGTCATTGTACGAATACAAGGAATGTTTCAAGAGATTATGTGCAAGCTACCCCAACCATCAAGTTAGCAATCAATTACTTATCTTGTATTTATATGATGGATTTTTAGCTATACATATGAGCCTAATTGATGCAACCTGTGGAGATGCCTTAATGAATAAGACACCTGAGCTGGCTAAAAATTTAATTAAGAACATGGCAGCTAATTCACAACAATTTAGAACAAGATTAGACTCATCTTCTAAGCATGTTAATGAGGTGAATGTTTTTTATTTACACAAAAAAATTACTGGGCGAACCTGTCTTATTCGTCACCTAGCTGTAGGTAAAGTGCAATTATTGAAGGCTTGCAGAATTTGTTTGGTAGTTAGGCACTAAACTAATGTGTGTCCCATGCTTCAAGAGGAATCTATTGAACAAGTTAATGTAATGGGTAGATTTTCGAGTTAACCACAAAGGAGATATGATCCCTATTCAAATATGTATAATCTAGGATGGAGGGATCATCCTATTCTTAGTTATGGAAACCCATAAATAAATCAATCACATCCAAAATTTTCAATAATACAAGTAGCCATATGTCTCAAAAAAACAACCATCTCAACCCTTTAGTTATAATCACAATTCAGAGAGTTAAGGTGCAGAGAGAATAACAGAGAAGATGAGAGAAGTTTGCTTAGGGTATACTAAGTGATTCTTGAGCGTTGATCTCGTGTGAAGATGAACAATCGTACGTTAATACAAGAAGTGTGATCGTTTATGTATCTTCTGACAGATCCATACTACCATTTGTCAAAACTTCAATATCTATAGATTGGAGATATATGGACATTCTCTCTTTCCAAAATGAGTAGTTGTTTCAATTGAATTAAGGAGGCTTTAAGACAGATTATCCTTCAAAACTTCTCAAGGTGTTTGCCATGATCATCACGTGTAGTAAATCACAATAAATATGAAACATCGCTATGATACCAAATGATAAAACAAACACATGCAAGAGGGGGGTGAAATGTGCACGAATCAAAAACATTTTTGCAAGTTATTTTTTATTTATATAAAGACAGGGGCATATTACATCTCAATAGATTACCTAAACTCCGATTGATAGATTCAGTTTGGCCATCTGTTTGTGGATGACAAGTGTTAGAATACTTTAATTCAGTCCCCATATTTCTCCGCAAAGTCCTCCAAAAGTGTCCCATAAACTTCGCATCCCTATCGGAAACAATTAAACTTGGTACACCATATAGTCTCACCACTTCTTGAAAAACAAATCAGCAATATGTGTAACATCGGAAGTCTTGAAACATGGAATAAAATAGACCATCTTTGAAAGCCAGTCCACTACAACAAATATAGAATCAATTCCCTTTGTTATCTTTGAAAGTCCCAAGACAAAATCCATGCTCAAATGAACCCAAGGTTACTCCGGTATTGGCAAAGGAGTGTATAGACCCGTATTTTATGAAGTTCCCTTGCCAAATTGACAAGTTGAACACTATTTCACCATTCTTTCCACATCTCTATACATACTTGGCCAATAATAACAATCAAGTACCACTGCCAATGTCTTATCTCTACCAAAATGTCCTCCTAACACATTATCATAAAGTTCTTGCATAATTTGTTCTCTCATAGAACCTGCTGGAATACACAATTGATTGCCTTTAAAAAAATAACCATCATGCAACATATACGACAACAAATATGCACTGGTTGGTCCTTTCAAATCCTCAAAAAATCATTTTGAAATATGGGTCTATTTCATACTGATTTTTTAGTTCTTCAAATCCTATAACTTAAGTACTCATCACTGCCAAAAGTGAAGATAACCTAGTTAATGCATAAGCTACTTTGTTGCATTCACCTATCTTGTATTTCAAAGAAAAGTTGAATTGATTAAGAAAAGAACTCCATTTAATATGGCATTCATTCAATTTTTATGAGAATTCAAGTAGCGTAGAGCTTGATAGTCAGAATAAACCACAATCTCCTTATAAGCTAAGTAGTGTCTCCAATGATCAATAGCTCTCACCAAAGCATAAAACTCCAAATCATAAGTGGAATATCTTCGCTTAGCATCACAAAACTTCTCGCTAAAAAATTCTATAGGCCTTCCTTCTTGGCATAGAATAGCCCCAATTCCAACATGTGAAGGATCACATTCAACAAAAAATAACTTCTCAAAGCCCAATAGTGCAAGAATAAGTGCTTCTGTCATCAATGTTTTAATTCTTTCAAAGATTTTTGTTCTGAATTAGACCATTCAAAGCTGTCTTTCTTCAAAAATTCAGTTATATGATTCATTATAGCACTAAAATTCCTTATAAACCTCATGTAGAAAGAGGCCAAACCATGAAAACTTCGAACATCTTTGATGCTTTAAGGTCCTGGGCATTCCGTGATGGCTCAAACTTTCTCAAAACCTGGTTTTATCGCTTTAGATGAAACAACAAACCCCAAAAACACAACTTCATCACATAATAATGTGCACTTCTTCAAATTTATAATAAGCATCTCCTTACGCAACACCTCCAAAACTTGGTGCAAATGAACCAAGTGTTCTTCCTTGCTCCGACTATAGATTAAAATGTCATTGAAGTAAACAACTGCAAAAGAGTTCAATAATGGCTTAAGTACTTCACTTATGGTTCTCATAAATGTACTAGGTGCATTAGAAAGACCAAATGGAATCACTAACCACTCAAAAAGCACGTTTGGTGTTTTAAAAGCTATCTTCCATTCATCTCTATGCCTCAATCTGAATTGATGGTACCCACTCTTCAAATTAATCTTTGAAAACATTTTATAACCACCAAGTTGATCAAGCATATCATTTAAACGAGGACTAGGAAATCTGTACTTGACAATTACTTTGTTGATAGCACGACTGTCAACACACATTCTCCAAGAACTATCCTTGTTTTGGAGTAAGTAAAGCAGGACAAGCACAAGGATTTTTACTTTCTCACACCAGCCCCTTACTAAGCAATTCACTAACCTGTTTTTGTATCTCGGCAAGCTGTATAGGTGGCATTCTATATGATGACAAATTAGGAAGAGGTACTCTAGCCACCAAATCAATAGCATGTTGAATGCTTCTTATGGGCAGTAAACTTGGAGGCAAATCATTACTGACCAACTCCTTGAATTCCTTCAACAATTGCTGTATTTTAGGAGGTTGTTGAATCAAATTTTCAGCTTTGTCATCCTTCATAGCCTTACTAACTAAAGCATACACCATCTCTGACTCTTCACATTTTGATTCAAACCTTTTAGTTACTATATATCCACTAACCTTGCCACCTTTTGAAGATTTAGAAGTCTGTTTGGCTTCTTTCTTTAAAGGGTGTAAGGTGTAAGTATTATTGCCTTTACAAAAAGTGTAAGTGTTTTGGTTTAGTGAGGTGTTTCATGCCATGGTCATATAACCAAGGTCTGCCCACAAGAATATGGCCAACATCCATAGGCACATCATCATATAAAGCTTCATCATCTAGATTTAAACCTATAGTAAATTTGACTAAGCATCGAGAAGTGACTGGAATCTAATGACCTTTCTTAAGCCAACTAATCTTGTAAGGATGAGGATGCCTTTCAATGGTAATTTTAAGCTTTTCTATTGCATCTTTTGAAATAAGATTATCTATGCTACCTCCATCAATAACTAGATTGCACACTTTACCTCCAAAATTAAAACAAGTTCAAAATATGCTATGAAGTCTCCAATCTTTCCTTTTGCACTTGTTAGTGGCTGTCATTACTTGTCAAACCATTAAAGATTGTCCTTGAGCTGGGTACACATCTATATCCTCACTTTCTTCCACAGCATCTTCATACATAGGGTCTAACACGTCCTCCTCTTCTTCTTCTAATTTAGCAAGGATCACCCTTCACTCCAGACAAGCATAAGACGCATGACCTTTTTTTCTACAAGTAAAACACCGAATCTGTGAGCTACTGTTAGCTTTAAAATTATTAGGATTAGAGGTGTTTGCTGCTCCAAACTTCATCAAAGGCTTCCCTTTTCTATGTTGCTCATATTTCCTCCATAATTAGCTCGGTTCATATTGGCAGTCTCACGAATGTTTCTGAGGACTGATTAACTTGTTTTTTCATTGTGAATAGCTCCGACACTCCTCTGAACAGTTCATCAGTTCTTCCAAACAATGGCCTTGTAGAACCATATCTCCATATTGATTTTTCTGCCATTAAGGCGTGTTGCCTTGCTTCCTCAATGTTAAACAATCGAACTACTCCCATCTCATCCCTAATTAATTGATTCAAACCTACTAGATATCGAGAGTTTAATTTTTTATTAGTTTTACTCAACCCCGCTCGAATTGATAGGTTGTTAAACTCAGCCGTGTATTCCTCCACATTTGAGCTCCTTTGTCTCAATGAATGGAACTTTTCATACAATTCCATTAAGTAATCAGCTAGTAAAAATTGCTTATGCAAATTTGCTTTCATTTGTTCCCAAGTGTTAATTTTAGGCTTACCTTGTCATGCATGCTGCTTCTCAACTCGCTTCCACCATTGAAGTGAAGTGCTCTTCAATTTAAGCTTAACAAACAACACTTTTCTAGCTTCAGCCATAGGTTTCCATTCAAAATAAGTCTCTAAACTCTCCTCCCAATCCAAATAGTCCTCCATATGCATCTTTCAATGAAATTCAACAACTTCTAATTCCACCACCATTCAATTTAAGGGCATAGACTAACCTCTCTTCCAATCCATCTCTTACTACATTGTTTGCAGGTCCAGCTGCATGAAAGGGGTTGTCATCTACTGAATTTTTAGTTTTAGCCTTAAAACTACCTTCCGGTACATCCGAGGTTTCCACGTCCACATGTTCTACCGCGTCCAACCATAGTTAAGCAATCAAAATCTAAGGATCTAACTTGCTCTGATACCAATTTGATGTAGAGTGGGAAGGAAAAACAAAGATAAATAGAATAGGTAGGCTATAATTGATGTAGATTGTAGTTGGAACTTGAAAATGGGGCTTAGCATTTGTAGAAAAACCTCTAAAAGCATAAAATTATTTGTTTGATAAAAGACATACCTAAAAATCAAGCATAAACAACCTATTTATACTAGTATAGGACCTAATCCAACTCCTAATAGGAAACGGAAATATTAATTAAAAAGTAATATGCTAATCCTATGATAACTACTTACGAAATACTAAATAGTAAGAAATCCAATATTAACTAGGAAAACTAAAGTAACTACTTCTGCATCATATGGTATATCCATATCCCAAATATAGTCGTAAAAATAATAAGAAAAGGGAAAATGTGTGCTTTAACTATTATCTTATGTGCTCATAATTAGAGTGAGCATCAGTTAGATACTCTGCTTTACATACCAATTAACCTTTCCTGAATTCATTGATTTTTCTATTTTGTCAAATTTGACAAGCTGACATCATGTAGTGATTAAGCTCTATAACACTGATTATTATGTATGTAAGGGTCAACTAAATTGATCACACAAAATGTTTAAGATAGCCATCCATAATTAATGCAACTGAGGTTCCTTAATGAAAGATGCTCTTATAATGTACTTTAAAATAATTTGATTTTGGTTAAACAATTCAAAGCATATCTTAATACCAAATCTTCTCATAGATCTTCTTACTTTTTCACATGATTCATATTGGTTGGCTGAGCTATCAAGATAAGCTTTTCTTGCCCTTCCTTTCATTAATGTTATTATGTTAGGTAATTTATGATTAGGATTATCATGATATCAATTAATACATTTTTTTTGTAAATTATCATATTGATCCATGAAGTTTTTATTAATTACACTCACCACGCGTGGATCAATTGGTTTCCACTGCTTCAAATTTGCATCTTATCTAATTTATATTGTTTAGTTGAAAACTAATGATAGAACTATTTTTTTCACAGATGTTGGTTAATTTTGAATTTCATTATGGTAGGGTGTTAAAAAAACATGATAATAAATATATTAGGGGTAAGATTAAAAGAAAGAAGGATATAGGTATGAAATATCTATGTTTTGATGAGAACCTTAAAGGAGTTAACCTTACAACATGATAAAGACATGTTGGCAATGCTTAATCATATGGAAGAAATGAACTACCATAATGTTGAAGTCTACATAAATATGGTTATGAGCGGGTGGTGGAGAATTTGATTCTAATATTGACTATGAATTTGATGCTAATACATATCAAAATATGAGTATGAATGATGAAGGGTTTTTCTAAGTTGAACTGGAACAAGATGATTATTTCATTGTTATTCAGATAACTGAATTTAGAGAGGATTCAGTTGATGATGAATTATTTATAACTAATTATGAAGAATATGTACTACAAGAACAAATGAGAGGAGATGCGTAAAGATTGTACATAGTGGGTTTGAATGTAACAATGTTATGGATGGGTTGGAGGTAGTAGAAAGGATTTCGATGAAGATGGTGACTATTTCAAAGATAAACAAAGACAAGAAGGAAGTTCACATGATTGGTGAAGTGCATATGAGGATAATGATGTTGAAGTTCAATC
>JANZLF010142821.1:0-11457 GCA_026546835.1 Erythroxylum foetidum | reverse complement strand
GGGAGTATGATCACTGCAAGAGAGTCAGAATTTGAAGTCGGGATCAGTTCACGTCTGCATTGGTGTTATTATGAATTATATGTAAATTTTTATTTCCGCATATTTGTACTGTTATTACAGAGGGCCCAATTGATTAATTCTGTATTGCTATTTGTTTACTGAAATAATATTTTGATGGAAAATGTTTTTGTATCGCGGGCCCAAATTGTTTAATGATTTCTGCGCATTCGTTTGTTTTCAAAAAGTACAAAATTGATTTACGGAATTTCTGAACGGATTTGAGTGCTTTAGAACGCCACCCTCGCGAGGCGCGGGCTCGGATATCACCATCGATATCAGGTCTGGGTCTGGCGGGAGTGGGGTGCTACACTTTTAATTTTGTATAAAGTTACTGATTTACCCAAAAAAAACTGGAGAGTTACAAGGATAAACTAGGCCTAAAAATAAACAGAATATTTTTTGTCTCTCTTTCTCTTTTTTTCCTCTCTAACCTTACTCCTCTCTTCTTCTCTACTTGCTTTTGTTTTTTCATCTCCTGCCAATTTATAGCTAAGAGAGGTGGGATAGCTGGCCAAAGATAGCTATCCTTTTACTTGTTTAATTTTCAACATTGATAGGCATCGTTTTCGGTGCTTACCATATCTTTTGATATGGTCAACTTTGGCAGGCACCGTTTTTAGTGCTTACCATTTTTGACAATTCTCCCACTTGAAGATTTTATTAAGAGTCAATCAGATCTTTACTACCTTGTTGCTTCATATTGCTTACGTCTCTGTCAAGCTACACAAGGATCAACACCACATAAATTTGTCGCCATTGATTACTTTTATCATAAAATCTATCAGGTTATCTATTATATAAGTATTCTGTATGTTCACCATTCCTTCTTCCACTTCTCACGAATGAAGTGATATTGAACTCAAATGTGTTTTGTCTTTGAATGAAATGCCAGATTCTTGGCAAGATGTAAAGTACTTTGACTGTCACAATACACAGTAATATTCTCTTGTTTTTCCCAAGTTCTTCCAATAATATCTTTAACCACACTACTTCTTTACTAGCTTATGTAGCTGCTACATATTCTGCTTTAGTTGTTGATGTAGCCACAACTGACTGCAGTTTTGAAACCCAGCTCACAGCTCTTTTTGCTAGTGTAAACACATATCTTGTAGTGGATTTACTTTTGTCAAGATCACCTGCATAATTAGCATCAACGTATTCTTTTGACAGTAAAATTTGATCCTCCATAACATAATGCAACATCTGAGGTTCCTTTGATATATCTAAGAACCCTCTTAACACTATTCTAATGCTCTCAACCAGGATTTGCCATGTATTTACTAACTACTCCCATTGCATGTGCAATGTCTGGTTTTGTACAAATCATAGTGAGTATGAGGCTCCCCACTACTGATGCATATGGTACTCGAGACATCTCCATCCTCTCTTCTTCATTTCTAGGACTCATACTTGAGTATAACTTGAAATTAATAGGAAGAAGGTATAAATTGACTTACAATCTTGAATATTGAATCACTGTAAGATCTTCTTTAAATAATTCTTCTGAGAAAGCTAAATCTTCCTATTATTTCTGTCTCGGTGAATTTGCATCTCTAGAATCTTGTTTACTAGTCCTATGTCCTTTATTTCAAATTTCCTAGCTAATTGTGCCTTTAATTCTTTGATGTGATCATTATTGGGGCCTGCTAGCAATCTATCGTCTACATACAATAGCAAGACTATAAAATCATCTTTCTCAAACTTCTTGAAATATGCACAAGGGTCTGCATTCAGTCTGCTATATCCAAGGCTCTTGATAAAGGAATCAAATCTCTTATACTAAAATCTCGGCGCCTGCTTTAAATCATATAAAGATTTGTTCAACCTGCAAACCAAATTCTCTTCCCCCTTTTCTTCAAATAAAGAAATGCAGTTTTCACATCTAACTGATCAAGATGCAAGTCAAATATAGCACACATTGCTAGAACTACTCAAACTATAGTGAGCCGAACCACAGGAGAAAATATTTCGTTAAAATCAATACCTTCTTTTTAAGCATATCCTTTTATCACCAATCTAGCACGATATCCCTCTACTTCATCGTCATGACTTTGCTTGATCTCATAAAACCATTTATTGCCAATAGGCTTTCTTCCTTGTAGTAGTGATACTAACTCCCACGTCTTATTCTTATGCAGAGCTTCAATTTCTTCCTACATTGCTACCATCAACTAAGATGCATCTGAACTATTCATTGCTTCTTAAAGAGATGATGGCTCTCCATCCTCAATTAAAAAGACAATATGTAATATTACTCTCCATAATATAATCTGAGTGTCAGCTTGGTGCTCTTTTTATGCGAGTTGGTCTCTAAGTATCTAGAACATCATATTCAACTAGTTCTTGCTCCTCATGCTCTGGTGCAACTTCAGAAGAATCATTTTGATCAAATTCCCTATCAACTTGTATTATTGTAGTTTCTGGATTTTCTTGTATAGTGCTAACATTTTTTTCTTGCTCTTGATTCTTATCTTCTATGAAGATAAAATTTCTGCTGATAACAATCTTGTGGACAGTGGGATCCTATAGACGATACCTCTTCACACCTTCAGCAGACCCTAAGAAAATACATCTCTAGATGTTAGATCCAACTTTTTAGTTTCTTAGGCATTGAATATCACATAGGCCAGACTTCCGAATATATGGAGGTTGGAATAATCCATTAGTTTACCAATCCACGTCTCCATTGGTGCCTTCAACTTAATTGCAGTTGATGGAGTTTGATTCACCACATAATAGGTAGTATTGACTACTTCTACCTAGATTTTTTTTATCTAAACTTGCAGTTCTTAACATCGCTCTGGTTCTTTCCAGCAGAGTTCTATTCATTCGCTCCACTGCTTCATTTTGTTGAGGAATGTATGTCGTCGTGAACTGCCTTTTGATGCCTTCTTGCTTGTAGAATTCATCAAATTCTTTCCCAGTATATTCGCCTCTATTATCTGAGTGCAAAAACTTGATCTTCTTACCAGATTCAAGTTCCACCCGTGCTTTATAAAATTTGAAAGTTGAAAACATTTCTGCCTTCTTCTTGATAAGAAACACCCAACATCTCCTCAAATAATCATCAATGAATGATACAAAGAAATTTGCTCCTCCTAGGGATATAACTGGTACTTGCCATACATCAGAGTGAATAAATTTTAGTATTTCTTTGCTTCTGAACTTTGATGTGTTGAACTTCAATCGATGTTGTTTACTCACAATGCAATGCTAACAGAAGGGTAGTTATACCTTTGTGAGACCTGGAAGTAGATTCTTTTCTGCAAATACCTTCATTCCTTGTTCTAACATATGTCTAAGCTTTTTATGCCACGTCATTACTGCTTTGTGGTATGAACTAGTCACTGTAACGGATGTCTCTTCTTCTTGCAAAGTTACTCCCTTCAACATATACAGATTTGCAACAATCTTCTCTGCTTTTATAAATACTAGCAGTCCTTTAACTACTTTCATGATCTTGTTTTGAATCTCAAATCTAAAACCGAGATCATCTGGTTGTCCTACAGACAACAAATTCTTCTTCAGACCCTCCACATGTCGCACTTTTTTAATATTTTGAGTTGTCCTATCATACATTTTTAGCTTGATGGTGCCGATACCAACGATCTTTAGAGCTTGATCATTATAGCTGTACACAGATCCCTCATAGATAGATTCATACTGATGGAACCATTCTTTTCAAGAGGTCATATGAAAAGTTGCTGCTGAATTGAGAAGCCATATATCAACAAATCTTCTCTTACCTCCAATAGTCATCGCTACTTCACAGACCATTACACCTCCATCATCTAGAGTGTTTGCCGCATTTTTTTGAGGAATAGAATCTTTCTTATTCAGATTCCAACAATCCTTCCTCAGGTGGCCTTTCTTACCACAATTGTAGCACTTGAAATTCTTCTTACTCTTGGATTTTGGTATACCATAATTACAACTCCCACTTAGGCCACATTCTATTGATCTTCCTCTCGTTATCACCAAAGCCTCTGCTTGTTGCGAATTTGCTAATCTGTCTTCCTTACTTTTGTGTTGACTCTCTTTTTCTAGAATAGTAGCTACAATAATTTCGAAGACTAGAGTGTCTGTATTGTTTGTTAAATTAATGACGAGTTGATCATACAAATCTGGTAGACTTTGGAGTAGAAGTTTCGCATGTTCACTTATTTCTATTGTGTGTCCCAATGAAGTAAGTAGAGAAAATAAAGTATTTAAGTGCTCCATCACTGAAGTGGATTCCACCATACATAAAGTGTATAGTTTGCTCTTCAAAATTTTTTTATTGTGGAGTGATTTGGCCTTATATAATTTTATGAGGTGATCCCATATTTCCTTCGCAGTTTTCTTTTCCTCTATGCTAGATAATACTCTATCAGCTAAAGCTAGGTAAAGATTAGCTACAGCATTCCCATCCATCTCGTTCTATTTTCATTTGTGACTCTGGCTGGCCGTTCATTAATGGTCGCAGATAATTATGTTTTCTCAAGATTGCCTTTATCTTCACTTTCCACAATGAGAAATTACTTCCATTGAACTTCTCAATTTCAAATTTTGATACCATTGCTTCTATCATGAACATAATTTAGCTCTCACTATTTCTCGTGAATAGTATCTATATGTATGAATAGTACTGTACATGTGATAGTATCGTATACGTGAATAGTACCATACACGTGAATAGTATTGTATATGTGAATTACAGTAACTGCCAAAATTAAATGAATGAACAGTTGTTACCTTTTAGTTACTATTTACTAACTTTAGTTGTGCCCACCGGAACTCCGAACAGATTGCACCAAAAAATTCATCATAATTTTCTGACCTCGCTCTGATACCATTTGTTGTGAAAATTGACCGGATTAGAGAAGGTTCGCAGTTAAATAGGACTAAAGGAATAGTAATAAACACATAGAATTTACATTGAAAACTCCCAAATTAGGGTAAAAACCACAAACAAGAATAAAAGACTTTTACTACTGGAAAAAACAGGAGAATTACAAGAAAAAACTAGATCAAAAAATACACATAATATTTTTTTGTCTCTCTTTCTTTTTTTCTCTCTCACCTCACTTCTCTCTCCTTCTCTACTTGCTTTTGTTTTCTTCATGACGTGGGCTTTTACTTGTTTAATTTTCAACATTGGTATGTCCTTTGATATGGTCAACTTTGCATTTTGACAGGTAGAAACATTGTGCCGTTCTTCCAAGGTTCAGACACGTCCGAACATATTCTCTGGGAAACAAAGTATCACTTGCTCCATCATTGTTCTTCTTCCATGCCTCACCGATCAAATAGTGTATTTGTTCATGACTTTCTTCTTTAGAATCTCCTGTTTCATACTTGTAACATTGGACTGATTTCAAAACATCACCTCTTTATAACTTGTACTATTTAAAAATATTAAAAACGAAGATAAAAAAATTGGTACAGAAGAACTTGTAGAGTATGAATAGAAACAAAAAATTTTAGGTTTTCAATACCAAAAATAACATTAGGGTACCCATCTTCCCTAAGTGATTCCCTAGCCTTGTCCGTGATTGGATTTGTTGTTAGAAAATAAGTGTGGACAAGAACCGAAGGATTGCTTATAGTTACCGATCCATTGTCTAAGTAATCTTCTAAGTGTCAACCTATATCTACTGACGTACCACTTGTGCTTCACAAAGATTTACATAAATCTATCCACTAAAATAAATAGAAAGCCAAATTAAGATACGTATATAATCCCTGTCTACAAATTAAAACTGATAAAGAGAAGGTTCAGTACTGATTTTTTGAAATAGTAGGTGATGTCAACTGCATGATCCCAAAAAGCAACATAAGCCACTTCATTTACGTAATTCACTAAAGCAAAGAAAGTTAGCTTTATAAAATATGGAAGCCTGTTCATCCTGTTTATATCCCACCAGAAACCAAACAAAAATATCCCACTTATCAAATTCTCTTAAACCTTGATTCAGTTTAAATATATAGTGTTCACACTTACCTTTCAAGGGCAGAGGTGAAGAGCTCAAGTTTTTTTTTAAAGCTAGGTGAAGAGCTCAAGTTCATCCAAGGTTTCATATACATCGTAAATGTCATCAATTTATTGCAAGGAGTTGGGCGTATTTTGTGCCTGTGTTCTGAAATAACTATACTGAGGCTTCATTGCAACGCTAGTTGTCCACATGAAGCACTCAGATATCATATCTCTTGCAAAGGGTAGTTTTTCTTTAAAGCCCGAGACCACCTTAAGAAAAGTAAACAAAACCTTTTGAGAAGTTAATTATTTCAATTTTGTTAGGATGTTGACTAAAAATTCTATATTGGAAAGAGATGTAACTAGTGAAGGACATATAAATGGAAATGTCTCATAAACTTAATGCTTTAAGGTTTTAGGTTGAAGTGTGATGTCAAAGCTAATGAATATATTTTCTTACTAAGCCCATGATGAAGATCTCTCATGTAAATGAGGTAATCAAAATGAAGGGTTAGTGGTTGTTTGTCTTCGACAACTGATACCGCCTGCTATGCATGAACCTTCATACATGGCCAAGTAGTATCCGGTGGGCATATGATAAGTTGTTATTTTTGTTCTAACTTTGCATGTAAATCTTTTTAATATTCTTAAGACTTGATGAAAGATATTAGAAAAAATGATGGTGTTGAATTTTTTTGCTCTTTCTAAATCCTTATAAGAATATTCAAATAAATATTAAGATATAAACAACTAATATTCATGTCTTTATAAATTCTTTTTTAAGTCATACCTTTATAAGTCATTTTACACATAAATAATTAATTTTATCAAACATCATTAAATAAATTGCTGATGTTATCTACTAGTCAAATCAACTATATTAATTTACCATTAGCTAATAGAATCAATTAACAGCTAACGCAATCCGCTGATTGCCAAAATATCTTATGTAAGTCTTATAATTTTATGACGTCGATCTAACGAGTGTTGATAGAATCAACTATCAACTAATGCAATTTGCAGCTTGCCAAAAATATCTTAATCGAGTCTTATAATTTTATGACATCAGTTTAACAAGTTACATACCATCTTCTGTTAACTTAAATAGCATGAGCTCAAGAAATGTGACATCCAAAAATCGATCCAATGCTACATGCACGAAACTGGAGCATCTGAACCAGAATCACGAGCACATATACGAAACTTGATTGGTGAAATATGGAAGAACATGAATAGTGATGGAGCAGCTGACGCCTCACTTTCAAGATTAGAATTATTATGGACATGGCAGGAACAACACAATTTACGTACCAACTCGGAGATGGATTTGGAGTTGACGATCTTAAGATCAAGAATCGTATATTGGCAATACTTGTTCATCACCCTACATTTTAGTGACATTTTCACTAGAAGTTATTGATGACATTGTTTAAATTTAAATTAGTCATTAAATATAAAAACAAAATAATTAAGAATAAATATATAAAATTATTTTAAATTAAATTTCGTATTATGTTGAGTTGGAGGGAGCAATATTTACTGGGCAAAACACAAACTATACTTTTATTATAGTGCAAATTTTACAAGAGTAAAAATATAAGGACATTAACTCATAATTTTCTTCACCAACACCTACTCTAGCACTCACTCTTTCATATCTAATTCTTAGAGACATACACTTCAAATGAACATACATATCCTATTTATAATAGCTATTGCCGACATACTAGATAGTTTTAGTAATTTTTAATTTAATGAAATAGCTAGCAATTGATCAATTCCGTATACAATTTTAGAACTTTTACCTCATCAAAAATGTCCAGTTGGCTTGCAACTTGCGTAAGCTGTGAACAACTTGATCTTTCTAGCTAGCATATGAGTTTCCAGCTGGCTCCAATTTGATGAAGTTTCTAGGATACCACGTAATCGGTGTTGTAATTTAACACTCCCCCTCAACACTTTAATTCTTCCTTGCCGTGATTTGATAAACTCATTTATTCATATATATTTTCATATCTTTTGGATGAGTTTTTGTCACTAAATTGGTCTTTATGGCTTTATTTAGATATTATTTGAATTATTGTGTCTTATATTTAATTTTTGTTTATGGGAGCAAAAATTGTCATTTTTGATTTAACTGTGATAAATTAATTTTTGGACAATTGATGCTACTTTATTTGAAATTTTTATTGTAGGGTACTTAAAAAAATCTGATTTGAAAAAGACTAAGAAATGAAACAAAGCAGTGGTCTACATGAATGAAGAGGGACATAAAACTGTAATTGGCTAGTTAATGTGTATGAACATAAGTGGGGTGGCCAATTACTAACAACGACATTGAAGGAAGTCTTAAAAGGAAAAGAAGGAACAACATCTGTATAAAAAGAAGGCAACAAATGGTAGTGCTTGAAGGTAGTATGGGGGGTGGACCAAGAGTATGATTGGATTGTTAGCTGGCGTTGTTTGTGCTGCGTGAAAAGAGGAATATGGAGTGCAGGGGGAGCTGTGCTATTGTTGGAGAGTTGAGTGGCATTGAGTGGAGAGGGACAGAAAATGCAAGTTAATTAGGAGAAAAATAAAAGAAGCAGCTGACGTTAGAGGAAGGTGTTGTGTAGCTTAGAGAGGCTTGAGGCAGAAACGTGAGGCGTTGAGTTAACGTGCTTGGTGTGTGTAACATGGGTTGGTTTTTAAAAGTATACAAATTAAGAGGTGGTCATGGAGTTAGTTGAGAAGTGTGGTGCTGTGTAGGGGAGAGGAATAAAATAACATCATGAAATAAGCAGTGTGGGTGCATTGTAGGAGGCTGTGAGTGTGTACGTGAACAGTAAAGGTGGAACAAGTATGGAGTGTAGACCAAAATGCTGGAGTGGTTGAGTAGAGGTATGAAGAGTGAAATGATTATTGGGGGAGTTGGTGGAGTTGTGGCAGTAGAGAGGCAGACACCAACGACAAGGAGAAATAACAAGGCAGCTGGTGATGGGTTTTTAACGTTAAAAAGGCAGAACGTGAGAGCAGCTGGGAGAGTTGTTGTTTGTGCATGTAGTTGTCTGTGTGAGTGTATAGTGTGTGTAGTGTGCTGTCCGTGAGTGAGTTGTGGAGTGCATGGTGTTGGCCAAGTGAAGAAGCTAACGTTGGGTGAGTGTAGAGTGAAGGCAGCAGTTGTGTGAGAGTGGCGTTGTGAGTGTTAACGTTGTGTGTGACCAGTGTTTTATGTGCATGGATTTGGAGAAGAAAAACAATAGCTTGGGTGACCAGTGTTTGTGACTTGCATGAGGTCTTGTGTGTGTTTTTCATTTGTGGTGCTGCTGTCTTAGTGCGTGAAAGGCTAGAAAAAAATATGAAATAGATGTGGCCTGAGCTGTGTGTGAGTGAAGTGCGTTGGTGTGCGTTGGTGTTGTGGATCTAAAAAAAACTAAGCAACAAATTAGATACAAAGAAGAAGAGAGGGACGACAGTGTGAACTAGGAGGAGTTGGCTTGTGCATTGGATTAAATAACTTAGTCTTTACCACGAAATAGAAAGGAGTTGGCAGTGGTGAGCGTGTGAAGAGGAAAAATATCATGAGGGGCATCTGGTGTTAGAGTTGTTGCATTGTTGGTCAGTTGGGTGGAGATGTGGTGCTATGTGCATGGTGTTGGGTTGTGCAACACTGTTGAATGCATTTTCTCATTAAAATTAATGGCAATTTTCCTTAATTTCTAGATCAATTATTGGGTTTTACATATATTTTACCCACTACTGTGTTTAGTTTTCTTAAACCTGCATTTCTAATGGGTCTTGTTTAATTTGTAGAAAATGCGCTTGATTTTCGGTCTAAGGCGAAACGTTGTCGCAGAAGGAAGCATCGGAGAAAAGCAGAAACGCAAGTCAGGCCATAGGAAGAAAAAAAAGAAAACAAATTATGCAGCAAATCAAACAAGAAAATCACACAAACGGACAGCTCCAAGGATCCACAAAAGAAACGAAAATCACTCACCAAATCAGCCTCCATACTTGACTCACACAAAAATAGACTCTTTATCTACATGTTGACGGCTGGCTGTTTGAAAGAAAACTAAGAGGAGAGCAGGCTACCAGGAGGACAACTAGCTAGAGGTGGAGGCGTGAATAAAAAGGGAAGCTACCAGTAAGAGGACACACGACGCATGCAACTGGAGGAGAAAAATAAACACACGCCAACTCCAAGAAGAAAAATCACGCACGCAGACATTAGAAGGAGCAAATAAAATTGTCAAAGAAAGAAGCACGCATGACAAGAGCTTAGGCGTGAACTTGGGAAAAGAAGAAAACAACAAAAATATAGGAGGCTAGTCGCAGCTACGGAGAAGCTAGTTGGAGGCATGAACAACAAACAATACATGCACTCCACCTTAGTTGACCGACGCATGCAGCTTGAGGACAAAAAAAAAATCACGCAAGCTCCAGGAGGCTACAAGGAAGACAACTAAAATCACGCTACATAGAAAAAAAGGAGAAGGTGGGAAGATCACACAATAGCTAGAATTGTGACAAGTGGAGAAGAGGAGACTACGTGATTGAGCTAGATGAGCTCCAAACGAAAATCACGCTGCTGGAAGGACGTTGAAGACAGATGATGGTTTAAAAGAAAACATCTGGCTAGGAGTGAAGAGAGGGAGACGTTGGCAGCTGAAGAGAATTAAAAATTAACAACGTGACTAGGAGGGCTTTGGGAGCTTGATATTTTAGTTGTTGATGGAGCTATCAACGTGACTAGAAGAGGGACCACTCTCCATTAAATTAAGGCTCCACTCACTTTACATGGGGAGAGCTCATCAACGTTACATTCATTGGCAACCAACATGACAATTAAAAACACAACTCCAGCACTCACTCACTTGGACTCACGCACACCAAGAGGGGCCTCCAAGACTAACGTGACAACTCCATGGATTAAACTCTCCACTCACAAAATCAAGACCAACGTGGGAGCCACCAAGCACTCTCTTATCTTTTTTTTAATTCTCTCCACTCACTCTCTTAACGTCACACACAAAGGAGGGGGGACGTTACACACATGAGATGAGGGCTCCATTCACTCATTAATTTATTCATTCCTCTCCATTTTGCACGCAGCTCAAGGGCTCTACTTTTCTTTAACAAAATTCCTCTCCACTCACTTGAAGAATAAGCTATCAACGTCACACATAAGAGGGGGGCTCCATCACTCTCCATGAGCTTCCTCTCTTGAACATTATTCTCATATTCCATTACACCAAAAAGACACTCACTCACTTTACATTTGCTGGGAACGTTACACTCATCAGAGGCAAGCAAAGGAGACCCACCATTAAGCTCACACTCACCAAAGGAAGCACCAACGTAAGGAAGGAGGGGCCAGCTATTAGCTATCAACGAAAACTCCAAGGGAGGCTCCACCTTGGTGAACAGCAAGTGCAGAAGAAAGCCACCATCAGCTGAAG